>MU693449.1:3370-17820 GCA_026770625.1 Nicotiana glauca
CTAAACATGCTTTTACTAACCTAGCACAAGTCATAACTTCAAATAGAATAAAGCAAATAAGAATAAGAACTAAATTTCCATAGCTTAAATAAAAATGGGATTTCATCAATCGGCTCAAGTATGCACTCGTCACCACACGCACAAGGCACTCAAACATCAAGTAACAATCCTAAGGGGAAAGGTCCCCCACACAAGGTTAGACAAGTCACTTACCTCGAACCGGCTCAATATCACTAGAAACCACGCCTTTGCCACGAGTATCCGACTCCAAACGGCCCAAATCTATTCAATTAAATTCCGCATCGTAAATAATATTGCAAATAACTGATTCCACTATTAAATATAAAGTTAGGGCACGAAAATAGGTAAAATAACCAAAATTCCCCTCCAGCCAATGTCTTAGAATCGAATAATTTTCACGTTTTCGCAACCCTCGTACTCTCACGACTCTAAACATATAAAAATCTCCCAAATCGGAGGTCGAATGCCCCCTCAAAATCCAATATTTGGTCTATGAACTTTTACCCAATTTTCATTCAAAAACCTGAAATTTAAAGATGAAATCATGATTAGATTAGTGGTTATTAAGCATAAAAGAGTAGAGAATCGTTACCGAATCGTTGATCTTGAAAACCCCTCGAAATTACTCCCAAATCCGAGCTCTCTAGTTTGAGTTTTGTTAAAAATGGCAAAAACCCTCATTTCTGAATGTTAAGTACTATTCAGGAGTTTAAAGCATCGCGAACGTGGAGGGTTACTCGCGTTCGCAAAGAAGAAATTATTAGCTGGCCAAAATGCCCTTCGCGATCGCGAAGGGAGCGCGAAAGCATTGAAGGAAAAATGAAAGGGCCAGAAATTGCCCTATGCGAACGCGAAGTTGCACATGCGAACGCGATGGGGATGATGCTGAAGCAATGCGAACGCGGGGTGGGTATGCGAACGCGTATAAGGAAAATTGGCCCCCTCCAGGATTACACTACGTGAACGCGTGAGAGGGGGCCTGGAACGCGAAGGAGGAGTAAAACAACCTACACGAACGCGATCGAGGCTCTGCGAACGTGAAGAAGGAAAATCAAACCTGCAACAGCGTAGAATTTTTTTGTAATTGTTCGAACACTAAAATGCCCCGTCGAGCATCCAAAACACACCCGAGGCCCCCCGGGACCTCAACCACACATACGGACATATTCCATAACATCATTCAAACTTCTTCCAATCTTTAAACCACCTAAAATAATGCCGGAAACACGAATTAATCAAAGATTCAAGCCTAAGAACTTCAAATTCTAACAAAACACACTTTCGATCAAAAACCTAACCGAAACACGTCTGATTGACCTGAAATTTTGCACACACATCCCAAATGACATGATGGAGATACTGCAACTTTTGGAATTCTATTCCGACCCTCAGGTTAAAAACTCACTATCGGACTGGAAACTTCAAAAAATTAAACTTCGGCATTTCAAGCCTAAATGAGCTACGAACCTCCAAAATACATTCCGAACATGCTCCCAACCCCCGAAATCACCTAACGGAGCTAACGGAACCATCGGATTTCCATTCCAAGGTCGTTTTCACACTGTGCCGACTACGAACCATTTTTCAACACTTAAGCTCTCATTTAGGGACTAAGTGTCCCAAAGCACTCAGAATCCTAACACCGAACGTCCCGGCAAACCAAAATAGCATAAATGAACTTAGGGAAAGCGGTTAATGGGAAATCGGGGCGTAAATTCCAAAAATGACCGGCCGGGTCCTTACATCCTCCTACACTTAAAGGTTCGTTCTTCCTTAAACGAGCATAGAGAACATACAGGAAGTAGTAAAAAGATGAGGGTACTGGCTGCGCATATCCTACTCAGTCTCCCAAGTCGCCTCCTTGGCTGGCTGACCCCGCCACTGAACCTTCACTGAAGCTATGTTCTTTGACCTCAACTTCCTAATCTGCCTATTCACAATATCCACTGGCTCCTCAACATAGGATAGATCCTTATCCAACTGGACTGAACTGAAATCCAACACGTGCGACGGATCGCCGTGATAACTCCGGAGCATCGAAACATGAAATACCGGATGAACTCTAACCAAACTGGGAGGTAAGGCAGCTTATAGGCAACCTCCACAACTCGCCTCAAGATATCAAAAGGGCAAATAAACTTTGGACTCAACCTTCCATTCTTCCCAAACCTCATGACGCCTTTCATAGGCGAGACCCGAAGCAGAACCCGCTCACCAACCATATATGAAACATCATGAACCTTCCTGTCCGCATAACTCCTCTGTTTGGACTGGGCCGTACGGAGTCTATCCTGAATCACCTTAACCTTCTCCAATGCACTCTGAACCCTCTCTGTGCCTAATAGCCTGGCCTCACCCGGCTCAAACCAACCCACCGAAGATCTACATCTCCTACCATATAAAGCCTCATACGGCGCCATCTGAATGCTGGACTGATAACTGTTATTGTAAGCAAACTCCGCCAGTGGCAAGATATGATTCCAAGACCCTCTAAACTCAATCACACATGCATGGAGCATATCCTCAAGAATCTGAATAGTGCGCTCGGACTGTCCGTCCGTCTGGGGGTGAAATGTTGTGCTCAACTCCACCCGAGTGCCTAACTCCTGCTGCACGGCTCTCCAGATCGCGATGTAAACTGAGTACCTCTGTCTGAAATGATAGAAATTAGAATACCATGCAAACGAAGGATCTCCCTGATATAAATCTCCGCCAACTGCTTCGACGAATAAGTGGTACACACAGGACTGAAATGAGCAGACTTGGTCAGCCTATCCACAATGACCCAAATGGAATCAAACTTCTTCAAGGCTCGTGGGAGTCCCGATACAAAGTCCATGGTGATATGCTCCCACTTCCACTCTGGAATCTCTATCTGCTAAAGCAACCCACCCAGACGCTTGTGCTCATACTTCACCTGCTGGCAGTTGAGGCATCTAGACACGTAATCAACTATATCCTTATTCATCCGCATCCACCAATAGTGTTGCCTCAAGTTCTGATACATCTTCGCGGCACCCGAATGGATGGAATACCGCGAACTATGGGCCTCTGCTAGAATCAACTCTTGAAGATCATCAACATTAGCACACAACTCCGGCCCTGCACCTCAGTACTCCATCATCCCCGATGGTCACATCTCTAGCGTCTCCCCGCTAAGACTTTCCTTAAGGACAAGCAAATGAGGGTCATCATACTGCTACTCCCTGATACGATCAAATAGGGAAGACCGGAAAACCACACAGGCTAGAACCCGACTGGGCTCTGAAAGATCCAATCTCACAAACTGGCTGGCTAGGGCCTGAACATCCATCGCCATAGGCCTCTCTGAAGCTGGTAAATATGCCAAACTACCCAAACTCTCTGCCCGACGACTCAAGGCATCTGCCACCACATTGGCCTTGCCCGGGTGATAAAAAATAGTGATATCATAATCATTTAACAACTCTAACCATCTCCTTTGATGCATATTCAGGTCCTTCTGCTTGAGTACGTGCTGCAAACTCCGATGGTCGGTATAGATCTCACAAGGCACCTCGTACAAATAATGACGCCAGATCTTCAAGGCATGAACAATAGCAGCTAACTCAAGGTCGTGGATAGGGTAGTCCTTTTCATGTATCTTCAACTGTCTGGGTGCTTAGGCAATCACCCTACCATCCTGCATCAAAACCACTCTAAGTCAAACCCGTGAGGCATCACAATAAACTGTATAAGACCTCGAACCGGTAGGCAGCATCAAGATTGGGGCCGAAGTCAAAGCTGCCTTGAGCTTTTGGAAGCTCGCCTCACACTCCTCTACCCACTGAAATGGCGCACCCCTTTTGGGTCATTCTAGTCATAGGGGCCGCAATCAATGAAAACCTCTCCACAAAGAGAAGGTAATAACCCGCCAAGATAAGGAAACTGCAAATCTCTATGGCTGAGGAGGGCCTGGGCCAACTCTGCACGGCCTCCACCTTCCTCGGATCCACCCGAATGCTCTCACTCGATAACACTTGGCCTAGGAATGCCACAGAACTCAACCAGAACTCACATTTTAAGAACTTGCATATAATTTCTTCTCTCTCAAGGTCTAAAGCACTGTCCTCAGGTGATGTTCATTATCTTCCTAACTTCGGGAATACACCAGAATATCACAATGAAAACAATAACAAATGAGTCAAGATATGGCCTGAATACACTATGCATCAAATGCATAAAAGCTGCTGGGCATTAGTAAGCCCGAATGATATAACAAGGAGATCATAATGACCATACCGAATCCTGAAGGCAGTCTTCGGGATATCTGGTTCCCGAATCTTCAACTGATGGTAACCTGAGCGCAAATCAATATTGGAAAACACCGGTGCGCCCTGAAGCTGGTCAAACAGATCATCTATACGAGGCAAAGGATAACAGTTCTTCACTGTAACTTTGTTCAACTGGCGATAATCAATGCATATATGCATAGAACCATCATTCTTCTTCACAAACAAGACAGGGGCACCCCACGGTGAAACACTGGGCCGAATAAAACCCTTACCAAGCAATTCTTGCAATTGATCCTTCAACTCCTTCAGCTCAGGAGGAGCCATACGATACGGAGAAATAAAATGGGATTGGTGCCCGGTAACAGATAAATGCTAAAATCAATGTCTCTATCGGGCGGCATGCCCGGGAGATCAGTTGGAAACACATCAGGATAATCCCGTACCACTGGGACTGAATCAACAGAAGGGGCATCAACACTGATATCTCTCACATAAGCTAAATACGCTGTACACCCCTTCTCAACCATACACTGAGCTTTAAGAAAATAGATAACTCTACTGAGAGTGTGATCTAAAGTGCCACTCCACTCAATACGCGGAATACCTAGCATAGCCAGTGTCACGTTCTTGGTGTGACAATCAAGAATAGAAAAATGGGGCGACAACCAGTCCATGCCCAAAAGAATGTCAAAATCTACCATACCGAGTAACAATAAGTCCGCTATGGTCTCAAAGCCACAAATAGTAACCCAACATGACCGATGAACGTGGCCCACAACAAGAGAATGTCCCACAGGAGTAGAAACATAAATGGGGGCACTCAAAGAATTACGGGGCACACCCAAATGCGGAGCAAAGTAAGAAGAAACATAATAATAAGTAGAACCTAAATCGAATAGAACCGATAAACTTCTATAACAAAACGTGACAATACCTGTGATAACAAAATTGGAGGCAACAGTCTTGGTACGGGTAGGTGGGGTAGCAACTGCGGTTGTAACTAAAGCCTGAGAACTCTGCGGGGAGCGCTATGGCCGAGAGGTCTGTGGAGGTGCACCCCTCCCAAGTCTAGGGCAATACCTCACCATATGGCGTATGTCACCATACTCAAAGCAACCTCGTAACTGGCATGGCAGTGGAAACTGTGCGGTACGGGTATTTGGAGACCCCTGAACACCTGAAACTCTGTGGGAACTTTGAGATGCAGACTGAGCTGGCTGACCCATAAAACCTCTACCATGATGCACCCTACCTCTGAAATAAGGACACGTATATCTCCCCGGTCCACGAGGTCTACTCATTCCTCTATACTGTCGCTCCTAACCTCGTCTGTCCTCTCTCTCCTGGACCCACCTGTCCCCTACTCGGCGAGAGGTCCTCACCACTCGCTGAACTGGGACCACAGGTTGTGTCGCCATGACACCTGGAACTTGACCAATGGAAGCTCACTGCTCTGGAGTGGGGGCGGTAGAAGTCTGGGTCCCTCCCCCGATCTGTGAAGTAGTCGGTACAACCTGAATCAATCCGGCCTGAATCAATGTACTAAACATGCTCAGGAACTGTGCCAAAGTCTCCTGAAGGGATGGAGTAGTAGTATATGTAGGCGCGTTAGGTGCCTGAACTTCGGCTAGATCTGTTGGTGATACCTTGGCGGCAACTTGCACAGGTGATCTGGCTGCACCACGTGCGCGTCCTCAACCTCTCCCCCGGCCTCGGCCTCTAACGGCTGCAGTAAGGGGCGCGGGTGCCTGATCATCTTGAGTAGCACGTGTCCTCACAATCTGTGAGAGAATATAAAGGCAGATTTTAGGATTGTAATGTCAAAAATCTTGCACGACAGGGAATCAAATGAACTGAAATTTTCCTAACGGTTACATAGCCTCCCGTAGATAAGTATAGACATCCCCGTACGGATCAACGAGACTCTAAACAACCGGCCTCTGTTCCGTGAATCCTATGAACCTAGAGCTCTGATACCAACTTGTCACGACCCCATTTCACCCTCCATGAACATGTAGTGATGGCACCTAGTTCCTACGCTAGGTAAGCCTAACAATGCAGAAATTTAGCAACTTAACTTGCGGAATAAATATTTTAAAGCTAAAAATATTTAAATAATAACTGCAAATAAGGCCGCTAGGCCTAAACAACTCAAAAGAGATGCGAAATTCTACAACTCAATCCCAAAATTCGGAAGCTCACGGGAACCACAGGCTAAAGAGAACATAGTACACTGCTCTAACTCTATAACATCTAAACAACTTGGAGAAAAGGGATAAACTAGATACTAAAGCTGGAACAAAATAGAGACTCCTGGTCTGTGGACGCGGCAGATATACCTCGAAGTCTCCGTGTATCTCCTCGCCTCAAGGATAGTGCACCTGAGTAGAGGTACCTGAAAAATCTGCACATGAAAAACATGTGCAGGAAGGGCATGAGTACACCACAACGGTACTCAGTAAGTGCCAAGCCTAACCTTGGTTGGGTAGTGACGAGGAAGGTCAGGGCCCTGCTGAGACAAAATATAATAATAATAATAATTAACAGTATAACAATCTGACAGAAATAATAAATACGACAGTGAAATAAAGCAGGTCAACGAGGCAATAACAACTAAAAGACAGAGTAAACACAGTTCAATGTCAATGATACCAATGAGGGTCTCCCAGAATACCGTCCTGTAGCCCTTTCCTCAACTGTCCAGTGGATCTCCCGGGATATCGTCCCGTAGTCCAACTCATGTACCAATATGCAGGGGGATCAATCGGGAATCTAACACGTAGTCCTAAAGTAAAAGTGCAGGGGGTTCTATCGGGAATCTAACCCGAAGTCCCAAAGTAAAAGTGTAGGGGGATCTATCGGGAATCGAACTGGCAGTCCCAAAGTAAACAAACAAGGGGGGATCTATCGAGAATCAAACCTGCAGTCCCAATGTAAATGTGCAACCACAGCCAAAAACAAACCAAGGAATGAAGTACGAAAAATAAACAACAGATAGAACTAGCCTAGCATGCTTCACGTAGTGCAGTCAAAACAACTTAAGCAATTAGACAGTCGAATCAGCTAAACATTCTTTTACTAACCTAGCACAAGTCATAACTTCAAATAGAATAAAGCAAATAAGAATAAGAAGTAAATTTCCATAGGTTAAAAAAAGGGGATTTCATCAATCGGCTCAAGTACGCGCTTGTCACCCCACGCACAAGGCGTCCCCCCCCCCACAAGGTTAGACAAGCCACTTACCTCGAACCGGCTCAATATCACTAGAAACCGCGCCTTTGCCACGAGTATCCGACTCCAAATGACCCAAATCTATTCAATTAAATTCTACATCGTAAATAATATTGCAAACAACTGATTCCACTATTAAATATAATGCTAGGGCGCGAAAATAGGTAAAATAACCAAAATGCCCCTTTAGCCAATGTCTCTAAATCGAACACGTTTTTACAACCCTCATACTCTCACGGGTGTAACCATATAAAAATATCCCAAATCAGAGGTCGAATGCCCCCTCAAAACCCAATAGTTTGGTTTATGAACTTTCACCCAATTTTCATTCAAAAATCCAAAATTTAAAGATGAAATCATGATTAGATTAGTGGGTATTAAGCATAAAAGAGTAGAGAATCGTTACCCAATCGTTGATCTTGAAAACCCCTCGAAATTTCTCCCAAATCCGAGCTCTCTAGCTTCAGTTTTGTTAAAAATGGCAACAACCCTTGTTTTTGAATGTTAAGTACTGTTCAGGAGTTTAAAGCATTGCAAACACGGAGGGTTACTCGCACTCGCGAAGAAGAAATTATTAGCTGGCCAAAATGCCCTTCGTAGTCGCGAAGGGAGGAGTGCGAACGTGAAAGCCTGGGGTCTCAACCTATGCGAACGCGATGCAAGGGAACGCGAACGCATTGAAGGAAAAATGAAAGGTCCAGAAATTTACCTATGCAAACGCGGGGTGGGTACGCGGACGCGTATAAGGAAAATTGACCCCCTCAAGGATTACACTACGCAAATACGTGAGAGGGGCCTGCGAATACGAAGGAGGAGCAAAACAACCTACGCGAATGTGATCGAGGCTCTGCGAATGCGAAGAAGGAAAATCAAACCTGCAACAGCTGAGAATGTTTCTGCAACTTTTCGAACACTAAAATGCCCCGTTGAGCATCCGGAACACACCCGAGGCCCCCAAGACCTCAACCAAACCTACGGACATATTCCATAACATCATTCAAACTTGTTCCAATCCTTAAACCACCTAAATCAACTTTGGAAACACGAATTAATCAAAGATTTAAGCCTAAGAACTTCAAATTCCAACAAAACACACTTTCGATCAAAAACCTAACCAAAACACGTCCGATTGACCTGAAATTTTGCACACACGTCCCAAATGACATGACAGAGCTACTGCAACTTCCGGAATTCCATTCCGAACCTCGGGTCAAAAACTCACTATCGGACTGGAAACTTCAAAAATTTAAACTTCGGCATTTCAACCCTAAATGAGCTACGAACCTCCAAAATACATTCCGAACACGCTCCCAACCCCTGAAATCACCTAACGAAGCTAATAGAACCATCAGATTTCCATTCTGAGGTCGTTTTCATACTGTTCTGACTACAGACCATTTTTCAACACTTAAGCTCTCATTTAGGGACTAAGTGTCCCAAAGCACTCCGAATCCTAACACCGAACGTCCCAGCAAACCAAAATAGCATAAATGAACTTAGGAAAAGCAGTTAATGGGAAATCCGGACGTAAATTCCAAAAACGACCGGTTGGGTCGTTACAGGTTTGGAGAAGAACTTTCTTTAGAAAATTGCCCAAGAGTGTTTAGATTTTGAGAAGGTTTGAAAAATAAGAAAAATCTGCCTAAGTCCCAATTAACTGGTCGCAGATGTCGCTATTGCGATAGGACCTTTGCAATTGCGAAGCTCGCAAATGCGAACAAGGACTTACGAATGCGAACCTTGGCATTATCTGCTAACCTCACAATTGCGAACAAGTTGTCGCAATTACAATAACTGCCTCTCCGCTGATGGCTTCGCAATTGTGAAGGGAAGATTGCAAATGCAATCATAGGTGGGCCAGACTTCTTCGCAATTGCGATGAAGTCCTAACAATTCCCAGGTCTGATAGGCTCGCAATTGCAACGTCTTACCTCGCAATTGCGAGATCAGAGTCTGCAACACATACCAGATAAAAATCTGAAACTTTCGAAGTCAAATTTCACTCCGTGGCCTATCCAAAACTCAACCGAGCCCTCGGGGCTCCAAACCAAACATACACGCAAGTCCAAAACCATCATACAGACTTGCTCATCCAGTCAAATCATCAAAATAACATCAAAAATAATGAATTGAACCACAAATTCATGAAATCACTCAAGAACATCAAAGTTTCCAATTTCTCAACTATAGGACCGTTTTATACCAAACCAATTCTGACATTTACCAAAATTTAAAAATTCAACTTCATTATTATTTCAAACTTGTATCGGGCTCCGAAACCAAGATAGGGCCCAATACCATCAAGAAAATGCATCAATACACTTCTAAAAACCTTTACATTTTCCAAAAACAATTTTCTTTAAAAATTTATTTCTCGCGCTTGGGACCTCGGAATTCGATTTCGGGCATATGCCTAAGTCCCATATTTTACTACGGACCCTACGAGGCCTTGGATCACGGGTCTGGGTCCGTTTAGTATGAATGTTGACCCAAGTCAACTTTATTCAATTTTAAAAGCTAATTTCCATGTTTTACTTAGTTTTCACATAAACTTTAAGGAAATGCGCCGGACTGCACACGCAAATCGAGATGAGACAAAAAACGTTTTTAAGTCCTCGAAATACAGAATTTACTTTCAAAACTAGTGATGACCCAAAGGGTCATCATATCCTCCCCCTCTAAAACAATCGTTCGTCCTCGAACGGACGTAAGAAAGAAGTACCTGAGTTGGTGAAAAGATGGGGATATCGGCTCTGTATATCGGACTCGAACTCCCAGGTCGCTGCTTTAACAGGCTGACCTCTCCACTGAACACGAACAGAAGGGAAACTCTTCGATCTAAACTCACGAACCTGTCGGTCTAGAATAGCTACCAGCTCCTCCTCATAGGACAAGTCCTTGTTCAACTGGATAGTGCTGAAGTCTAATACGTAGGATGGATCGTCGTGATACTTCCGAAGCATGGAGACATAAAATACTAGATGCACGACTGATAAACTCGGTGGCAATGCAAGTTTGTAAGCCATCTCTCCCACTCGATCAAGAATCTAAACGGGCCAATAAATCTAGGGCTAAGCTTTCCCCTCATCCCAAATCTCATCACGCCCTTCATAGGCGACACCTGAAGCAACACTCGCTCGCCGGTCATAAATGCCATATCACGAACGTTACGGTCAGCATAACTCTTTTGCGTGGACTGAGCTGTACAAAGCCTATCCTGAATGATCCTGACCTTGTCCAAGACATCCTGTACTAGATCCGTACCCAATAACTGAGCCTCTCCTCGCTCAAACCATCCAACCAACGATCAAAACCACCTACCATATAAAGCCTCATAAGGAGCCATCTGAATGCTCGACTGGTAGCTGTTGTTGTAGGCAAACTCCGCTAAAGGAAAGAATTGATCCCACGAGCCTCCAAAGTCAATAACATAAGCTCGAAGCATATCCTCCAAAATCTGAATAGTACGCTCAGACTGCCTGTCCGCCTGAGGTTGAAATGATGTGCTCAACTCGAACCGTTTGAACTGCCTTCCAGAATGTGAGGTAAACTACGTACCTTGGTCAGAAATGATAGACACGGGCATACTATGAAGAAGAACAATTTTCCAGATATAGATTTCAGCTAACCTCTCAGAAGAATAAGAAACCACCACAGGAGCGAAATGCGCTGACTTGGTCAGCCTATCAACAATAACCCGCACTACATCGAACTTACCTTGAGTCGGTGGGACCTAACCATAAAGTCCATAGTGATACGCCCCTACTTCCACTTAGAAATCTCAATCTTCTGGAATAAACCACTAGGTATCTGATGCTCATACTTAACCTGATGACAATTCAAACACCAAACTACATATGCAACAATATCCTTCTATATCCTCCTCCACCAATAACGCTGCCACAAATCCTAATACATCTTAGTGGCGCCCGGATGGAGAGAATCCGGGAACTATCGTCCTCCTCTAGAATCAACTCATGAAGACCATCAACATTAGGCACACATATAAGACCCAACATCCTCAAAACTCTATCATCTCCAACGGTAACCTGCTCGGATACGCTCATCATACTGCCGATCTCGGATACGCTCAATTAATGAAGAACGAGCGACTGTGAAAGCTAACGTACGACTGGTCTTAGAGATATCCAACCTCACGAACTAATTGGTCAAAGCCTGAACATCCAAAGAAAGCGGTCTCTCACCTACCAGAATATACGCAAGACTGCCCATACTGGTTGACTTTCTACTTAGAGCGTCGGCCGCCACATTGGCCTTCCCCGGATGATATAAGATGGTGATATCATAGTCTTTCAACAACTCCAACCACCTTATCTGCCTCAAATTATTCCCTTTGGCTTGAAAAAATACTACACTCCTGTGATCCGTGAACACTTCACATGACACTCCATACAAATAGTGCCTCCAAATCTTCAGCACGTGAACAATGGCTGCTAACTCCAGATCATGAACTGGATAATTCTTCTCACAAATTTTCAACTACCACAAAGCATAAGAGATGACCTTGCCATCCTATATCAACACCGCACCAAGTCCAATACAAGATGTGTCACAATAAACTGTATATGGCCCTGAACTTATGGGCAAAACCAATACTGGTGCCTTAGTCAAAGCCGTCTTGAGCTTCTGAAAGCTCGCCTCACACTCATTCGACCACCTGAACTGGGCACCTTTCTAGGTCAACCTAGTCATCGAGGCTGCAATAGATGAAAATCCCTCCACAAACCAACGATAATAGCCTTCCAAACCCAAGAAAATCTGGATCTCTGCAGTTGATGTGGGTCGAGGCCAGTTCTTCACTGCCTCTATCTTCTTCGGATCCACCTGAATACCCTCTGCTGATACAATGTGACCCAAGATTGCAACTGAACTCAACCAAAACTCGCACTTCAAAAACTTAGCATACAACTGACTGTCCCTGAGAGTCTAAAGAATGACTCGAAGATGTTGCTTGTGCTCCTCCTGGCAACGGGAATAGATCAAAATATCGTTACTGAAGACAATCATGAAGGAATCAAAACAAGGCCAGAACACTCGGTTCATCAAATCCATGAAAAGCTGCTGGGGCATTTGTCAACTTGAATGATATCATCAAGAACTCATAATGCCCGTACCGAGTGCAGAAAGCTGTCTTAGGGATATCGGATTCCCTAATCCTCAACTGATGGTAGCCAGATCTCAAGTTGATCTTAAAAAACACTTGGTCACCCTGAAGCTGGTCAAACAAATGATCAATCCTCGACAATGTGTACTTATTCTTGATTGTGACCTTGTTCAATTGTTGGTAATCTATACACATCCTTATCGATCCGTCCTTCTTCTTGACAAACAACACCGGCGTACCCCAAGGCGAGGCACTAGGCCTAATACAACCCTTATCAAGCAAGTCTTGCAACTGCTCCTTTAATTTTTTTAACTCAGGCGGGGCCATACAATACGACAGAATAGAAATGGGCTGAGTGCCCGGAGCCAAATCAATGCAGAAGTCAATATCCCTATCAGGCGGCATACCCGGCACGACTAAACGAAATACCTCAGGATACTTACAAACCACGAGCACAAAATCTATAGGGGGAAACTCAACACTAGAATCACGAACATATGCCAATAGACCAAACATCTCTTATCAACCATACGACGAGCCTTTATATATGAGATAACTGTACGCGTAGAATGACCAGGAGTCCCTCTCCACTCTAGACGAGGTAGCCTGGTAAGACTAAGGTCACAGTCTTGGCATGACAGTCCCGGATAGCGTGGTAAGGTGATAATCAGTCCATCCCTAATATGACATCAAAATTAATTATATCCAAAAGTAACAAATCTACTCGAGTCTCAAGACCCACAATCATAACTATACAGGAACGATGACACGATCTATCACAATAGAATCACTCACCGGTGTAGACATATATACAGGATCACTCAAAGAATAACTAGGCATGATCAAATATGATGCAAAATAAGATGACACATAGGACTATGTAGACCCTAGATCAAATAGCACTAAAGCATCCCTACTATAAACCAGAACAATACCTGTGATAGCTGCATCGGAGGCCTCAGCCTCAGGCCGACTGGAGGAGCATAACATTGAGGATGGGCCCCACTACTCTAAACTACATCTATGGGACGGCCTACTGCTGGCTGGCCTCCACCCCTAGTGGCCTGACCTCCACCTCTAGTACCTCTACCTCTTCCACTAGCACATCTACCTCCCCCTCTAGCTGGCTGAATGGATGGGGGGAACACCCGGTGCCTGAACTATGGAACATGAACCCAAATGTTGAGAGTGCTTGGTGCTTGAGGGAAAAATCTAACAATATTCCTCGTATCGCCACAAGTATAACAAGCCTCGGCAGCTGAGACTACTGACCTTGACGGCCTGAATGACCACCTTGAAATCTCTAGAGCAGCGGTGCACTGTAGGACTACTGATCAGACTACTGCGTATGAGAACCACGATCACCTGGAGCACCATGAGAAGCCTGAAGTGCTGAATGAAACGGCCTGGAAGGATGGACCTTACCAAAAGAATCCCTGCCGCCAGATGAGGCACCACTGAACCTGCCCGAGTGATGAGGCCTCTTGTCAGACCCTTGACCACTCCCCTGTGACAGAACCATCTCAACTCTCCTGGACACATTGTGTCACGACCCTAGTTCACCAATTGTGAACACGTCATGACGGCACCTAGTCTTCGCGACTAGGTAAGCCTAACACATTGCGGAAGTGATAAAAATTTGCCAAATTTATAAACAAAACTAAATAACAGGAATAATGTATACAGTTGTCGCCTGGCACATACACTTTAATACCAACACTGAAGTAACCTCTCAGACCCGGAAACCCATGGGCAACACAGGCTAAAAGAACATAAGTCACGGCTCTAACATCCAGAAATGTCTACACAACTGAACACAT
>MU693449.1:25634-44636 GCA_026770625.1 Nicotiana glauca
ACACCACAGCGATACTCAGTAAGTGCCAAGACTAAGCTCGGCTGGGTACTGACGAGGAAAGGTTAGGGCCCTACAGAGACAGAAAACAATAAAATAGCAAGAGATTAACAGTATCGAAGTCTGATGAAAACTAATGAACGCAGCGAAGTGATAAGACAGATCAATGAAATATAATACTGCAAGACAAAACAGAAACACAGCGTAAATACAGCAACATTTCAAGAATACCGACGAGGGTCTTCCAGGATACCGTCCTGTAGCCCTTTTCTCAACTGTCCAATGGAACTTCCCGGGATACCGTCCCGTAGTCCAGATCTCATATCAGTATCAAGGAATCTCCCGGGATACCGTCCCATAGTCTAGATCTCATATCAATATCAAAGAATCTCCCGGGATACCGTCGCGTAGTCCAGATCTCATATCAATATCAAAGAATCTCCCGGGATACCGTCCCGTAATCCAATCATCAATGTGCAGGGGGATCTCCCGGGATACCGTCCCGTAATCCAATCATCAATGTGCAGGGGGATCTCCCAGGATACCGACCCGTAGTCCCAAAATAAAAGTGCAGGGGGATCTCCCGGGATACCGTCCCGTAGTCTCAAAATAAAAGTGAAGGGGGATCTCCCGGGATACCGTCCCATAGTCGCAAAATAAAAGTGCAGGGGGATCTCCCGGGATACCGTCCCGTAGTCCCAAAATAAACAAACAAGGGGGAGCTCCCGGAGTACCGCATCCGTAATCCCAATGTAAATGCGCAATCAACATCAGAGAAATACTCAGAAATTTAAGTACAACAATACAAGGCATCAAAGAATACTGGCCTAAACATGCTCCATGTAATCACAGTTAAGACAATCTAAACAAATAGGCAGCTTGAATCAATTAAACATGCTCTTCTACGCTAACACAGGCTATAAAAGCAAGTAAAGTAAGGCAAATATGAAAGAGAATCCAAATCAAGTAATTAAGTAAAAATCCGGGTTTCAACAATTTGCTCAAGTACGCGCTCGTCACCTCACGTACAAGGCATTCAATTATCAATTATCACATCCTAAGGGACAAAGTCTTCCACACAAGGTTAGGCAAGCCACTTACCTCGAACCGGTGCGAAAACAACTAGGGAACGATGCCCTTGCCACGAGTATCCGACTCCAAATGGCTCAAATCTATTCAATTAAATCACACATTGTAAATAATATCTCAAGCAACAGATTCTATAATTAAATTCAAAGCTAAAACGCGAAAGTAGGTAAAATGACCAAAACGCCCCTTAGGCCAACGTCTCGGAATCGTATAATTTTTACATTTTCAGAACCCTCGTACTCTCACGAGTCTAACCATATAAAAATCTCTCAAATCGGAGGTCAAACACTCCTTCAAAATCCAACAATTCGGTCTATGAAGTTCTACCCATTTTTCATTCAAAAACTGAAATTAAAGGATGAAATTAAGAGGAGATTCATGGAAGTTGGTCTAAATCGAGTGAGAAACACATACCCAAGTTGCCCAGGTGAAAATCCCTCCAAAAATCGCCAAGGACCGAGCTCCCAAGCCAAAAATGTGATAACATGAAGAAACTCTCGAATTAGGGATTAAATCTATCTGCCCAGACATTTAAACCATCGCAAACCCGACAGGTCTCACGCGTTCGCGAAGAAGAAAAATAGAAGGTCCCCAAAATGCCCTTCGTGTTCGCGAAGGGAGGGATGCGAACGCGAAGGACTGGCACAGCAACCCAATGCGAACGTGTGGAAGGCGATGCGAACACGATGAGGGATGAGGCAGAGCTTCGTGAACGCGAGGCTCTAAACGCGAATGCTTTGAAGGATTTTATCTTGGTCCGAAATTTGATCTACGCGAACGCGATGAGACGTTCGCGAACGCGAAGAAGCGACTGGCAATACTATGCGAACGCATGACAGACCATGCGAATGCGATGAAAAAGGAGGCCAAAGCTACGCAAACGCGATCGATGCTTCGCGAACGCGATGAAGGTATACCAGAAGCAGCAACAGTAGTTCAAAAATAGGAGGAAATGACCCGTTGAGCATCCGAAACACACCCGAGGTCCCTGGGACCTCAACCAAACCTACAGATATACCCCATAACTTCATTCAAACTTGTACCAATCCTTAAATCACCCAAAACAACGCCGGAAACACGAATTAATCAAGGATTCAAACCTATGTACTTCAAATTCTAACCAAACACACTTTCGATCAAATACCTATCCAAACCTCGTCCGAATGACCTGAAATTTTGCACGCACACCCCAAATGACATGACGGAGCTATTGCAACTTCCGGAATTCCAATCCGACCCTCGGATCAAAAACTCACTATCAGACCGGAAACTTCAAAAACTCAAACTTCGGCATTTCAAGACTAAATGAGTTACAGACTTCCAAAATACATTCCGAACACGCTCCCAGTCGTGAAATCACCTAACAGTGCTAATGGAACCATCAGATTTCCATTCCAAGGTTGTCTCATATTGTTCCGAATATGGACCATTTTTCACTCTTAAACTCTCATTTAGGGACTAAGTGTCCCAAAACACTCCGAATCCTAATACCGAACGTTCCGGAAAACCACAATAGCAGAAATGAACTTAGGGAAAGCAGTTAGTGGGGGTTCGGGGCGTAAATTCCCAAAACGACCGGTCGGGTCGTTACATATTGGTTGCATCCTGGAAAGAAATCTCGCTCCCCGTCTCCTTAGCAATCTACAATTTAATAGGCTGAACGAGTCCCTTAATGAACCTCCTCACACTCTCTCTCTCTCTCGGTGGGAAGTATAAGAAGAGCATGACGGGCCAAGTCAATGAATTTGGTCTCGTACTGAGTGATAGTCATAGAACCCTGTTTGAGACGCTCAAACTGCCTCTGATAGTTCTCCCTCTGCGTGACCGAAAGAAGCTTCTCCAAAAATAGCTGAGAGAACTGATCCCAAGTCAAAGCTGGTGATCTAGCTGGTCTAGCCAAACAATAATCTCTCCACCAAGTCTTGGCGGACCCAAACAGTAGAGAAGCAGCAAAATTGACCCCATTAGTCTCCATTATCCCCATCTTCCATAGAACCTTGTGACAGTTGTCCAAATAATTATGGGGATCCTCAGAAGATGTACCACTAAAAGTAGTAGTGAACAACTTGGTGAACCTATCCAACCTCCACAAAGCATTAGCAGACATAGTTGCTCCCTCATCGGTCTGAGCTACCATACCCGGCTGAACTGCTCCAACTGGCTGAGCTGTTGGATTCTGAAACAGGGGAGCCATCCGCTTCGAAGTTCAGGTAGTGGGAACCTGTGCTCCTCCCCCAGCCTGAGAGATAACTGGTGCTACCAAAAGTAAGCTTGCCTAACTGACACTCTCCATAAAGCCCACTAGACGAACCACAGCATCCTGGAACTAGGTAGCGTTGAATCCCTCTAGGACCTGAGCTGGTCCTGCTGGAACTGTCTGGGCTGGAGCCTCCTCGTCAAGCTCAACCTGAGGCTCCGCCACTGGTGTTGCTGCTCTGAGCTGAGCTCTGCCCCTGCCTCGACCTCGCCTTTCGCCCCTCTTAGATGCTAATGGTGGGGGCTCGAGCTGCTGATCAGTGGATGAAGAAGCGAGTGTTCTATTCATTTGCAAAAGAATAAAGTAGAAGTTCAATTAGCATTGACAAACCAAATGGCACGACAAGAAAGAATATATGTGAAGTTTTTCCTAACTATGTAGCCTCTGGGGGATAAATACAGACGTCTCCGTATCGATCCCTCAGACTTTACTAAGATTGTCCGTGAATTGTAAGACCTAAGAAACCTAGAGCTTTGATACCAACTTGTTACGACCCGAATTTTCCACCCTCGGGAGTCGCGATGGCGCCTACTAGTGAAAGCTAGGCAAGTCGATTATTTCAAATGTTTAACCCTTTTCAATTTAAATCCCTTAACAGTAGTAAATCAATATTTTTATAATAGCGGAAATTAAATAAGCGGAAGAATGAAATTCAATAATTAAATCAATACCAATACGATTCTATATCATAAACCACCCAGAACTCGTGTCACAATCTCACGAACTATCTAAGAAAACTACAAATAAATTCTAAACAATAAAGTACATATATGTCTTTGGAATATAAAAGAACAGAAGGAAACTAGATAGGGAGGGGACGCCAAGGCATGCGGACGCCTGCAGGACTACCTCGGGCCTCCTGATGGACTGAAGGTAGCAACCTCTCTCAACGGTCCAAATGCTCTAGTAGCGGGATCTCCACACAGTACAGAGTGTAGTATTAGCACAACCGACCCCATGTGTTGGTAAGTGTCGAGCCTATCCTCGGCGAAGTAGTGACAAGGCTAGGGCACGAATAGCAAATAAACATGTGCAGTTAAAGCATATATGGCAAGAAATAATAACGGAAACTAGTAGTTAAAGATGGGAAGTGAAGCATGCTACGGGGAAATACCAAATTCCAATAGTAATGTTTACTGTGAAAATGGTAACAATAATTAAATTTATAAATGGGATTCTAAAAATACGTGATCTATTTTCGAGCTAGTTTGTAAGAGTGATTAGTGCTAAACATGGAGTAAAACAGTAAAGATCAAGCTAGCCAAAATAATAATCGAACCAGTAAGGGGATGTTTCCGGGCTTAGAACAAGCTAATAGATACCTCGGGTCAGGCCACGAGGCTACCTCGGGCCTATCGAAGGCAGTCTTATTGAGGGTAGTCGGAAAGGGAATAACAGATAAGTATGTGTATACAAGGCTTTATACCGTAAATATGGAGCTAAATGATGAAGAACAAACGAACAATAATAAAATGCTAGAGCGACCTCGGGGTCGAAGAACACAGTTAACTTAGAAGAAAGAGATAGAGAGAGATATTATTGCTTATTGGAGAAGCGGAGAAACATTAGCCCTTTACAAGGAAGGGTGAGTCCCCCTTTTATAGGGGAGGGGAATCTGTAAAATACATGTATATTAATTGCGAGAATACAAAGAATGGGACGGCATGACGCGAGTCCTCTCAGTAGGCTCCAGATCGGCTAAACCTGTCAGATGTAGCCATGTGCCTAGGAGACTTCTTCTTCTATTCTGACCTCGGACCCTGCCTCCTTCGATTCGGACTCCAACGAGCCCTGATATCGAGAACTTGACCGAGGCCTTCCACCCTCGGGGTCTCGAGGAAGGCTTCTAAAATATCTTGATAGCAGAAAATCAAGTCTTCCGATTTTACCGCGTATAAGTAACTAAGGAGAAAAGCATAAAGAATATTTTAAGGTTTGCTTATGTAAGAATAAGGAAAACAATAAAAAATCAAAATCCACTTTTATTATTTATTGTTGCGGTGCGAAACCCGATCCAAATTATATAATATTGTTGCGACGTGTAACCCGATCTGAATCATAAAATACTGTTACGGCGTGCAACCCGATCCAAATTATAAAATACTGTTGCGACTTGCATCCTGATCCAACTCATTTATCACTGTTGCAGCATGCAACCCGACCCCTCCGGACCTCCCTTATTACTCCTTATTGCGGAGTGCAACCCGATCTCTTGATATAATATTATTGCGACATGCAACCCGATCCTAATACAGAACTCAACACCAATCACAAAAAAATCCCAACAAGGGAACAAACAACAAGAATTAACACATCCCGGCAAGGGAAACAATATCATGAATAATAAAATCCCGGCAAGGGAGATAATATCAAAACAATAACATCCCTGCAAAGGAGATAATATCATAAACCTCTTCTCTTTTCCACAATTACTTCACAACTCAATTCACAACTTGACCCAACGCTCTACAATGTTCAATTATCAATAATACTTCCACAAGCCTTGTTCAACAATAGAAGTCGTCATATAAAGCATGAACAATACAAAACGGAGTCATATTTACCATAGTGTAAGACTTACGGGCATGCTTGACACCGACGTATATATACCTATCACCATGCCTATACGTCGTACTCAACAACTAACACATATCAAATAAGACACACCTCATAATCCCTCAAGCTAAGGTTAGACCAAACACTTACCTCAATGCCACGAACACAATTCAAGCCTCAACTACTGCTTTACCTCTTGTTTCCACCACCAATTCGCTCGTATCTAGCTACAATTTACTTAATGATATTAATAAATTCTAAATGAATCAATTCTAATGCATGAAAGTAGGTTTTTCCCAAAAAATCAAAAATCGACCCCGGGCCCAGATGGTCAAAACCCGAGGTTCGAACCAAAATTCAATTACCCATTCACCCAAGAACTCAAATATATAATTTGTTTTGATATCGGACCTCAAATCGAGGTCCAAATCCCCAAAATTTAAAAATTCTAAGTTCTACACAAAAAACCAAATTTCTCCCATGAAAACCCTAGATTTTGGATTGAAATCAAGTGAAAAGATATTGTAGATTAAAGAAAATTACTTAGAATTGACTTACAATTATTTTGGAGAAGAACCTTTCTTTAGAAAATCGTCCAAGAGTATTTAGGTTTTGAGAAGGTTTGAAAAATAAAGAAAAATCCGCCTAAGTCCCAATTAACTAGTCGTAGATGTCGCAATTGCGATAGGAGCTTCGCAATTGCGAAGCTCGCTAATGCAAACAAGGCCTCGCAAATGTGAACCTTAGCATTATCTGCTAACCTCGCAATTGTGAACACGTAATTGCGATGACTGCCTCTCCTCTGATGGCTTCGCAATTGCGAAGTGATGATCGCAAATGTGATCATAGGCTGGCCAGGCTTCTTCACAGTTGCGATGAAGTCTTTGCAATTCCCAGGCCTGATAGGCTCGCAATTGCGACATCTTACCTCGCAATTGCGAGATAAGAGCCTGCAACACATACCAGATAAAAATTTGAAACTTATGAAGTCAAATTGCACTTAGTGGCCTATCCAAAATTCACCCGAGCCCTCGGGACTCCAAACCAAACATACACGCAAGTCCAAAAATATCATACAGACTTGTCTTTCGGAAACAGCCTCTCTATCCCTTCGGGGTAGGGGCAAGGTCTGCATACACACTACCCTCCCCAAACCCCGTTAATGAGATTTTTCTGGGTTGTTGTTTTTGTTGTTATTGTTGCTCGTGCAATCAAATTATCAAAATAACATCAATAATCATGAATCGTACCCCAAATTCATTAAATCAATCAAGAACATCAAAATTTTCTATTTCTCAACTATAGGTCCGTTTTATACCAAACCAATTCCGATTTTTATCAAATTTTACATATTCAACTTAATTATCAGTTTGAACTTGTACCGGGTTCCGAACCAAGATACGGGCCCGATACCATCAATAAAATGCATCAATTCACTTCTTAAAACCTTTATATTTTCTAAAAAATAAATTTTTAAAAAAATTTA
Source organism: Nicotiana glauca (assembly GCA_026770625.1). Taxonomy (NCBI): domain Eukaryota; kingdom Viridiplantae; phylum Streptophyta; class Magnoliopsida; order Solanales; family Solanaceae; genus Nicotiana; species Nicotiana glauca. The sequence goes on from MU693449.1 coordinate 33,020, forward strand.
TTTCTCGGGCTTGGGACCTCGGATTTCGATTTCGGGCATACGCCCAAGTCCCATATTTTACTACGGACCCTACGAGACCGTCAGATCATCGGTCCGGGTCTGTTTACCATGAATGTTGACCAAAGTCAACTTTATTCAATTTTAAAAGCCAATTTTCATACTTAGTTTTCACATAAAAACTTTCTGAAAACGCGCCCGGATTGCATACGCAAATCGAGTTGAGACGAAAAGAGGTTTTTAAGTCCTCGAAATACTGATTTACTTTCAAAATGAGTGATGACCGTTTGGTTCATCATAAAGTAAAACTATATTAGCAATATCTTTAATTAATATTAATAATTTATCTAATTAATTAGCTTTTAGATTGATAATTATACCAAAATTATGGGTCATTAATTTTGGTTTATATTATTACATGTACCTAAATATATTAGGTTGAAAAATAAACACATCTTTCTCACCAAAATTATGGGTCATTATCTAGATTTTTTTTCTATCAATAAACACGCCTTTCTCAGCAACAACCATAACTTTTTTCACTCATTTCTCTTTCTCCGCCTCACTCACGCCTTTCTATTTCTCTTTCTCTTTCTCAGCAAATACCTGCTTCACCGACGTCATCGGCACTCAACCCAAGGGGCCATTTTCATCGTCAATCCAAGCGGCCATCGTCGGCACTCACACCCTTCTCCATCTCCGATAAGTTTTTGGGGGTGGTTTGAGGTCGTTTTTGGGTGAGAGTTCTTATTTTCTTTAAAGGTTTAGAGTTTTAGCAAAAGAATAGTTGAATATGGTGTATGGGGTTGGGCACCATCACCAAGTTGTTCAATTTACTTAACAAAAGATTATCATTGGACTCATTTTGACAACTCTATGAATGTTGTTTCTTTCAATTTTCTTGCCACTACCATTCTTATCTCTATGTTCCTTATTATGGGTATTTTTGAAAGGTTCCTCAGACCACCCTCGCCGATTTGACTCTCTCTGCCCATCGCCGCCACGCTGATATTGAGTCACAATTAGGATTCAACCCAAAACTTGGCTATTCTACTCCTAAAGTAAGTGTCTTTATTGGAATTTTAGCTGAATTTCTTGTTTGTGAACTTCCTTTTTTCATGCCTTAAAATTTCTTATTGCATTGACCAGATGGGGTTTTGAATTAGTATCTTAACTTTCGTTGAAGTTTTTGCTATCCCAGATAATGTCATACCTTATCAGAAAATGGTGAATTTGAAATAAACAGCCCGTACTAGAAAATGGTGAATTAGTTATTTTTGTAAAGAAGATTATATGTACTGCCTTCCATTACAATGTAAATTGATAATTATTTTGTAAAGAAGGTTATATGTTCTTCCTTCCAACGGTATTCTATTTAGTTTAGAGTAATTATGTTTCTATGTTGTAATTATTATAAAATTAAATGAGTAAGAATAATAAATTTTTTATTTGTATATATTGATGGAACTTCATACGTGGATATATGATAGGAATCTTCCTAATCGGCGCGGTTTAAGAGATGTATTTGTACAAGGTATTGATGAGTTTATTAATCATGCTAAGTCATTTAGGCAAAATAAAGGGATGATTAGGTGTCCTCGTGCGAAATACAAATGTAGAAAATGGTTGAAACTAGAGGATGTTAAGACTGATCTATATAGTAAGGGCTTCATGGACATGTAGATCTTCCACCACCCGGACATGTAGATCTTCCACCACCAAGACATGCAGATCTTCCACCACATTGATATGCAGATAGGATTAAAAGAATACGTATCATTGCTGAAGGGGAAGGGTAAGCTTAATCTTTTATGCTATTTTAATGTCTACCTTATATTTTAATTATTGAATTAACAATTTTGTAAATGTTTCGATCATTTTCTTGCAGGTTTTATCCTTATAGACCGGCTGCAAATGCAATTTCAACTGCCATTAAGCAGGTTTATAATGGTGCTTGCCCGACATGGGGGAGTATTCTACATAGTTAGTAGCAAGCGATGCTTAATGAGTTTATGGTACGAATAAATTATTTGTAGAAAACTATATCTATATAACTTTAGTTATCTACTAACGCTATATATTTTGATTGCAGAAAAGGTGCATATGGAGCCCTGATGAAGATCATGTTATTAGAGACAATTTTGAAAAGAGGATTACTTATCGATTATCATACATGTTCTCTGATGCTCAGATAAAAGGTGAAATGCCTGGTTGGGTTCTAGCATATCAGTGGAAATAGCTTCTTAAATACTGGGTCGTTGATGCTTTAAAAAAAAAAGTGAGCAGACAAAAGCCGCTCGTAATTCTGAGAAGGGCGGCTCGTTGCACACTTATGATTCAATGTCTATGGGGAATGCTAAGAGGAGATTGGTAATTATTTATGTCTTTATTTTTTTCTAACATTACTTGAATTTGTGTTAACTCTTTTTGTTTCATTTCCAGGAAGCTTCTCATAAGAGACATGCGAAATGTGATGAGGTTTGGAAGAAGACCTATAGAAAAAGAAAGTCGGGGAAGAAGCTTGGGTTGAGCCACAAGCTGAGGAGGATTATGTAAGATCAATACTAACTTAAAATTCTTTTATAATGATTGTTTATATACTAAATTTTACTTTTAATGTAGAATTGGTATAAAGAAGCAGTGGAAGAACTTGCTAGGAGTCAACCGACCGAGCAAGGCCAGTCAATCATGCCATCGGAGGAAGAAACTCTCCCATTGTGGTTGAACGTGGTTGGAGGCCTGATTTTTAGTAATGCATGCTCTCCTCCCTAAATTATGTATAAACAATATTAAATTTTTTAGATTATGTACCTAAATATATTTGTAGTCACTCATGCTCAAATGGCTACTTGGTGCGCTGATGACTAAGTGCCTCTTTTGTCTGTTAGGTCAGGAGTTCGATTTCCATATAATTTTTTTTCTTTTTATCATTAATAAATAAACAAATCGCACTACTAGAAAATGTCAAAATTTTTACTATCAAATTGGTCAGAAATTGATCAAAAATCACTTATTTCCGACGAATTTCTAACGGAAATGAAGTGGTCGGATAATAGATTGTTGCAAAATGTTTTTGGCCAAAACGGTCGAATTGCGACAAAAACAGACGCAAAGAGGAAAAATCTAGGCGACCGGCTAAAATTGTCTTTTGCGACCTAAATGGTCAGTAGTTTTGCGACAAAACAGTCGCATATTTAAAATAAATATTAATTTTTTCATGCCAGTTCCGACTATTTTGGTCGGTGATTTTAATAATTAATATGTATTTCGTGCCAGTTCTGACCGTTTTGATCATTGATGTTAATAATTAATTTAAATTAAATTCAAAATTTTTGACCAAATCGATCGAAAAAATTAATATTAAAATTAAATTAAAAAATAATTAATTTTTCCAACCACTTCAGTCATAAATTTGGGATTTGCAGTTAAGTTTTTCGACCAAAGTATTCGGGAAATCAATCAAAAATTTTGAATTTTTTTAGCAGAATTCTACTGCATTTTAAGCTACACCATATGCAATTCAAAACTAATCATTCAACCTAATATGTGTCACAATTGCTCAAATAATTAAACACAAAACATCAAATATCAAACTATCAATCTATACAACACTTTCAAACAATTTTAAACACATATATTATAACACATTTGTCACGACCATAAAATCGATCCGGTCGTGATAGCGCCTATCTTGAAACTAGGCTAGCCGACAAAATTCTCGAATTCAACCAGTATTCAATAAAAGTCATTTTTAAGCCATTAATTAATCAATAATCTCATAATGTAAGTCTAAATGAACAGTGTAGAATAAATACACAAGCCCAACATTGGGATGTCACAAGTCACGAGCATTTACTAAAGTCTGAATACAACGAAGATTTTAAAATAAACTATAACAGGCTAAGGTAGATAAGAGCAGGGCTACGAACGTCGGGCAGCTACCTTGCAGACTCCAATGACTCTACCACTGATCAATTAACATCCACTACCGGGTTCAGAAATACCTGAATCTGCACACAAGGTGTAGGGAGTAATGTGAGCACGTCAACTCAGTAAGTAATAAAAGTAAAGGTAGTTGAGCAGTAAGAAAAATACGTAAACCACAACATAACGCTACAACAAAAATAATATAAGTCCAGAACAATGCAGTAATACAGTAGAGCTTGTAGAAACATCTCAGTTTAGTAAAACCTTTTAAAACACAATTCAATGGTTTTCAAAGAGTGATGAAAGCGGTGAGTAAAAGTATAGAAACATAAAATAGCACCTCGGGCAAAACATGTACCATAACCGCCCCTCGGGAAAAACATCAATAGAACCAGCCCATCGGGCTATCTCGTAATCATTCGTAATCAGCCCCTCCAGCAATAACATGAAACAACAACCGCCCCTCGGGGTGTATCGCATCTCACACTGGGTACCCGCGCTCACTAGGGGTGTACAGACTCCTAGAGGGGCACCTACAGCCCAAGCGCTATAACAAGCCATCTTGTGGCATAAACAAACAGGCCTTCGGCCTCATAACAAGCCACATCGTGGCATAACAAATCCATCTCTCGGCCTCATAATCATGAATCAGTACATACTTCTGTGGCGTACAACCCGATCCCATATTATCCTTACAACATAGGCCCTCGGCCTCACTCTATCATAAATCTCTCAAGCCACTCGGGCACAGTAAAACATGATGCTCAGTCCAAAATATCACTTAAAAATATCAAAATAGAGTAAATATGGCTGAGTTATGGAAACAGTAGAAGACAGCATGATTGAGCATAAATATGAAGTCAAAACAGTGAGGAATAGTAGTAAATATCCCCTAATGGTCCAAAACAGTTGGCACGAGGCCTAAATATGGCATTCAGCCCAAAACATGATTATACTTTCCAAAACACAATGATATCAAACATTTTTCAATCAAATACACGACTTAAAAGTCATACGGGACGGACTAAGTCATAATTTCCAACGCTGCATGATCCCACGCTTGTCATCTAGCATGTGCGTCACCTCAAAGTAGCACATCAATGTAAAAAGCGGGGTTTCATACCCTCAAGACAACATTTACAATCATTACTTATCTCAATCTTGTCCAAACTCTAGCCCGTGATGTCTTTGCCTCTCGACTCGGCCTCCGGATGCTCCAAATCTGACCAAAAAGAGTATCATACCATCAAAATATGCTAAGGGAACAAAGCCCACTCGAAAATAAGCAATTTACATCAAAAATCTTGAAATTGGCCAAACCTGACCCCCGGGCCCACGTCTCGGATTTCGATGAAATTCACAAAACTGGAATCCTTACACTCTCACGAGTTCATACATACCAAATATACCAAAATCCAACCACAAACGACCCCTCAAATCCCTAGATTAAGGTCTCCAATTTTCAAGCCCTAAACCCCCAATTTGGCTACTAATTTCCATTGATTTCAAGCTTAAACAGGTAAAACCCAACATAGAAACAAGTTTAGGGTCCAAAAACCTTACCTCCATGAAACCCTCTTGAATTCCCTCTTCAATTTGCTCTCCCGAGCTCAAACCCGTATGAAAAATGATGAAAGATAACCCAAAAATTGCGAAGGCCTCAATTTATATGTTCTGCCCCAGCAAAACCATTTCTGCAATCAAGAATCTCACATCTGCGGTCCCAGGTGCGCATATGCGGAAGTCACTTAACCACATCAAGAATCTCACCTGCGATCAAAATCCCATACCTATGCTATTGCAGGTGCGCTCGAGCCTCCGCATCTGCATTCCAATCCTCCTCTACTTAGCCACATCAGCGACCCTCCTTGTGCTTCTGCGGGCTCGCACCTGCGGTCCCAAAGCCGCAGGTGCGGTTATGATAGGAACTTCAGCAATTTCAGCTGCCAATGCTGACTACCAACTTCCTGTCAACTATCCGAAATCACCCCGAGGCCCCCGAGACCTCAACCAAGAGTACTAGTAGGTCAGATACCACTATCCAAACCTATACCAATCTTCGAAACACCTAAAACAACATCGAATCGACAAAATACCCTCGGATTTAAGCCTAAGGTTTCCAAAAACTTTCGAATTCTGCTTTTGATCAAAAAGTCCATCAAATCTCATCCGAATGACCTGAAATTTTGCACACATGACCCAAATGACGCAACGGACCTACTCTAATTTCTAGAATTCCATTCTGACCCCTATATCAAAATCTTCTCTACCAACCGGATAATGCCAAAATTCCAATTTCGCCAATTCAAGCCTAAATCTACTCCGGACCTCCAAACCACATTTCGATCACGCTACTAAGTCCCAAATCACTTCATAAAGCTATTCGAATCACAAAAACAAAAATTTGAGATCGTTTACCCATAAGTCAACTTTTGGTTGACTTTTCCAAATAAAAGGCCAACTTAAGAGACTAAGTATCTCATTACTCTACCAAACCATTCCGAACCCGAGCCAAACAATTCGATATCACATAATACAGCTGAATAAGACATAAAGAAGCAGAAATGGGGAAGACGAGGCTAAAATTCATAAAACGACCGGCTGGGTGATTATAACATTAAAGTACTAAAACTTGAACCAAATGATATTCAAGTCTAAAACACATAATCCAAGTGTAAACCCAAACAAGCTGAAACCAATAAAGTCTAAATTCATACTATATTCAAATTTACTACCGATCATCATGGGTTTCAGTATCCTTATTGTTAGATTCTTCCATACTAGGCTGTTTTTCGTGGTTTGCCATGAATGTCCGCATAATATTTATTGTTTCTTGATAATTATCCCATTGTTGAGACAATTCATTGATTTGCGTCCGCATAGTCTCAATTTCTTCGGGTGAAGCAGAAGCGCCACTAAATAATTCAGCTGGGCAACGACATCACTCCAAGTCTGTAGACTCTAACTTTATTTATTTTCATGATAAATAAAAACAATATATTTAAATGACTCAGAGAACAAACGTACAACTTGTACAAAATAATATTAAAACGAAGCCAAAAATAAAAATTACTCAAAATATTTTATACCTTTATTTACTCCACTGGCTACCTATGTCCATATTGAAGTCATATCTTCGGGCGTCGGCTCAGAATTAGGTTGAGTTTGTTGCTACTCCTCTATTCTTTTGTGATATCCTTCCTCTAATATTATTGACAAACATTATATAAACGAATTAATCTTAACCAAGAATAAAGTTAGTATTGTCAGAATCTTACATATTGTCTCCGATGCACGCGATTTGACCCATGCTTCTTTTGTACGTTCCTCCTCCTTCTCCTCCTCCTCCTCCTCCTCCTCCTCCTCCTCCTTCTTCTTCTTCTTCTTCTTCTTCTTCTTCTTCTTCTTCTTCTTCTTCTTCTTCTTCTTCTTATGTGTCTCCTCAAAGATAGTAGCATGAGAAACATCTCCTCCATAATCTTTTCCCTTTCACAATAAAAAATATGAGATTATTACTTCAATCTCTTATAAGAAAGCTACTCTTATTCGAGGGTCTGTTTGAACCTCCGGTGTGCAACGAGCCACTCTTATTGGAGGCTCTGTTTGCCTTTGCTTTTCACTCCCCTGCTTCCATTTTTAGGTATTCAACTTTGAAAATAGTTGATTCCATATATCTTGACGCAACCACAAAGTCCCGCTCTTATATAATACTTAGTAATCTAACTGCAATAGACAATTGGAATGTGATGTGCCTTCATAAAGCGGACAACTAGCTTGCTCTAACTGTTTGAAGAAGCTCTTAGCCTCATAATTTGGTTCGAATTGAGCCCCATGGAACATCTCAAAAGCATCCCTCATCATTTTATTAAATCTAGAATTTTCAACATTCATTTTCTCTGCTATGGGACTACCTTCTTCACCACCAAATGAGTTCTGAAAATAAACATCATCTACACCAACATGACTCTCCCCATGCACTATCCGCACATAATAATTTTCCATAAACCCCTTCTTATACAAATGAATAATAACAATATTGGGCCCGAATAACTTAATACACTTGCATTTTATGCAAGGCACCTAATTGCCCCTTTGATAAGGAAATCCTCAAGTATCTTTGCCGTAGCAATAAAGCTACCAACCCCGTACGACTCGGATGTGCAATAACCTGGCCGGTCGTTTCAAGAGTTACAACCTCATTTCCCCCTTTTCTTCTTCATTAAATATTGTTCAATTGTATTTGATGATATTGTATTGGTTGCATTGTGTTCGAAGTTGTCTTAGAGTAGAATGAGACACTAAGTCTCTTAATTGGACGCTTAGGTTGGAAAAGTCAACCGGATGTTGAGTTATGAGTAGAAGGTTTTGGATGTAAATTTTGATGGTTCGGATAGCTTTATTAGGTGATTTTAGACTTAGGATCATGTTTGGATTGTAATTTGGAAGTTTGTGGTAGATTTAAGCTTGAATTGGTGAAATTGAAATTTTGGCATTTTTGGGTCGGAAGTGGAAATATTGATATAGGGGTCGGATTGGAATTCCAAAAATTGGAGTAGGTTTGTTGTGTCATTTTTTACGTGTGTAAAAATTTCAGGTCATTCAGATGAGGCTTGATAGGTTTGTACATCATTTGCGGAATTCAGAAGTTTTGGGATCCTTACTCTTGAATCCAATGGTGATTTGATGTTTTGATATTGTTTTGAGTGTTCAGAAGGTTGGAACAAGTTTGAATAGAAATATCAAACTTGTTTTCATGTTTAGTTGAGGTCCCGAGGGCCTACGGTGAGTTTCGGATGGTTAACGGACCAATTCGTGGTTTTATGAGATGGCATATTTTGCTAGTATTTTATTTTAAAAGGTTTGTTCTTCGCGTTCGCGAAGATTGTCCTGCGTTCACAAAGAAGGTCTTAGCCTAGGGGACAAATGATCTTCGCGTTCGCGAGTCAGGGTATGCGTAGGTTTGGACTCCAGTGAATCGCAAACGCGTGAGAGGCGTCGTGTTCGCCTAGGGAAGTTGGAGAAAATAGGACCCCAAGAGTTTGCTCATGAAGTTTGCGTAGGAAGGGATGCATTCATATAGGCTTTGGCAGCTGAAGCTTCGCGCTCGCGAGAAGGAGCTCGCATTCGTGAAAGAGCGAAAAAGCAAGCAGTTGAGTTTTGTTCTACGTGAATGGGAGGAGGTGGTCGTATTCGCGATGAAGGACGCATCTGGGTAGAATGTTTAAGTTCAAAATGAGGGTTTTAGTCCATATTTTCAAAACTCATTAGAGATCTCGGGAGAAGGCGAATTTATAGAGTATTTTCAAAGAAGGGATTAGGGTAAGTGTTCTTCACTTGTTTTTGGTTAAATTCCATGATTATGTCTTGATTCTTATCATTTAATTTGGAAATTTGGGGTGAAAATTGTAGAAAATGGAAGAAAATTTGGAGAGTGAATTTTTGGGATTTGGATGGACATTTGACGTCAAATTTTGGTGAATTTGATATGGGTAGACCCGTGGGAGGATAAGGATTCTAGTGATGTGATTTTTATCGGATTTCGAGATGTGGGCTCAGGGTTCGGGTTTGGCCAATTTCGAAAATTTTGATTAAATTTGATAATTTTTGTGTGGGCTTTCTTCCTTTGGCATGTATTGATGTTATGATTCTGATTTTTTAAATAGATTTGGGGCGATTTGAGGCCGAGTCAAGAGGCAAGGGCATTGAAGTAGATTTTTATCTGGTTCGAGGTAAGTAACTATTGTAAATCTAGACCTGAGTGTATGAAACCCCAGGATTTCGTACTATTTTGATAAATGAGGTGACGCACGTGCTAGGTGACGGGCGTGTGGGCGTGCACCCGCAGGGATTGTGTCTTGGTCCGTCCCGTGACAACTATAGAGTTACATATTTCGATAAACTCCATATGATATCTATATATTTTAGAAATGATTCTATTAACTTGGGCTGAATGCCATGTTTGGGGCCTTGTGCCATACGGTTGGACCCTCAATCGCATTTTACTGTTATCTTCACATTATTTTTGATAGAAAGTATTATCCTCAGTAATGGTTTATACCTGTTTATTGTTAAATCTTGATCCTCGCTCTATTTTAATATTCATGGAAGTGTTTTGGGCTGAGTTCCCTGAGCTTGCACTGAGATGCCCGAGTTGCTTGTGAGGCTGATGAGTGAGTGAGGCGGAGGCCGGATTGTGAGGATAGTTATGGATCGGGCTGTGCACCGCAGCATTATATATATATATATATATATATATATATATATATATGTTGTGAGCACGTGATTTTTACCCTACATATGAGTTTATTCCCATAAAATTCAAATAAACAATTTTTCCTTGTTTTTACAATATGTATGAATTTTGTGTTGATTGTTTGCATGTTATTTACGTATGTTAAATAAAAAATACAAAAAATATGATTAGTAATTGGGTAATGATTAAATCTGAAGTGCAAAGGGCTGTGGGTTAATTGGGTAAATTCAACTAATTTTCAGGGATCTTTTGGGGATATTAAAAGGGTCAATAGTAATAAAACTAAGGGGTTGAGGGCACTATAGGAAATTCAGAATAGTTTTATGGTAATTTCAGCTTAGTAACAGGGGTACTATGGGCAGGATAAAAAGGCAAATCAGTGAATAATAAATGCAAGTGAGGGTATACTAGGAATTCCAAGGAATTAGAACATGGTAGAATTAGCTAGAACCTTCTAGAATGGGTTCTAGTGCAAACCTTAAACAAATAAGTGTAGTAATCTGTCTAATAAAGTTAAAACAAAGGACTCATAAGATAATTAACAATTTGAAATTCCCTCCCATGTTTTTGCCTATAGGCAACAATTCTGAATAACAGGGGATTTTTCGAGACTTTTTAAACTAAGAAACTTTAGAACCCTAAAAAATCCACAAAAAATTTGCAGCTCTATTCTAGATCTGAAACCAATAGTTTCAGATCACAATTTCCTTCTTCTATACTTCAAATTCCTCTAAAAAAATCCAAAAACATTACAAAACCAGTAGAAAAAATCAAAATCAGTGTTCTATAGAGAATTTTCAATTGAATTGCATTTTCTAAACTCTCAATTTTCTCAATTTCGATTCAATTTGAGTCATTGAAGCCTTACATTTATTGACTTCAAGTTTGAACCAATTTGAACTCCAATTCAGTTAGAGTTTGTGCATTTAAATGATGTTTTGATTGCTGTGATTTCGACTGAAGTTTGAAAAATCTGAAGTTTCCAAAAGTCCTGTTGTCTTTGGACTTGATTTGCTGATATGCTGTTGCTACATTGTTGCTGGTATTGTTATTGTCAGTTGACACTTGAAGATTGATCTCCTTTTGTTCTTCATTACAGGTACTATTTCTGAAACACAGCATGTAAAGTCCAGTCCAAACATGAATGAAGTTGAAGCTTTGTTATAGTTAAATCTCTGTTAGTTTTATAACATTTTTAGATTGTCATTTGTGATTCAATTAATGATTTTTGTACCTGAATTTTGTTTCACAAATAAGGACTAAGTGAAACTTTATAATAGATTTAGGTATTAGTGTAGGTGATTATAGTTACTATTTACTTCATTAAAAATAGGTGTTTTGTCATTAGGCATTTTGTTTTGGTTTACTGTATTTGTACGGTTGAAGGTTTAATTCTAATGCTGAATATATGCATAATCGAAATAGGATTTAAAAGTTAAA
>MU693449.1:58451-76700 GCA_026770625.1 Nicotiana glauca
AATAATAGAAAATTTAGCTATTTAGTTTGGCCTATAAAAAATATAAAAATGAGATGAGCCTCGCCGCATTAAACACACAATTGCGGGGCCCTTAAATAAATTGTTACAAAAATCTTAGATTTGGAAGGACCGTTTATCAAATTTCACGGTCTTTCCCAAAGTTAACAAAGACATAGATACTTTAAGCACGATTTGTGATAATATTACCTTCTGAATACGGATGCACATTTATGTGATCCAAATCCTACTCTCAACGGAGTCGAAATGTATCTAGAGCCACAGGCGTACTGGTACGGTGTGGTTAAGGAATGCATTTTCATGACGTTGCAATTCCTTAAAAATTGAAAAGCGGAACACTAATGCACATAATTAAAAATATATAATTGAAATCAGATAAAAACAAAAACAACAGTTGAGCGACCGTGCTAGAACCACGGAATTCGGGAGTGCCTAACACCTTCTTCCGTGTTAACAGAATTCCTTATCTGGATTTCTAGTTCGCAGACTATAACAGAGTCAAACTTTCCTCGGTTCGGGATTAGACATGTGACTTGGGACACCATTATATTCTCAAGTGGCGACTCTGAAAAATTTAAATAACTAATCCCGTTCCGACTGTCCTTAAATTGGAAAAACTCCTCTACGCCCTCGCAGGTAAAGTAGTGTTTAAAAAAGGAGGTGTGACATGTGTGTGTGTATATATATATATATATATACATATATGTATATATATATATGATTATGTATATATATGGATCGGGCTGCACGCAACAGCGATATAGCGCTTTGGCTGTAGGAGCCACTCCGGAGTCTGCACACCCCAAATGAGCGTAGTCGACTATATATTTATGGATCGGGCTGCACGTCGTAGCGGTTGTTATGAGATTCTTATTGAGAATGAGTATATATATATATGTATATATATATATATATATATATATATATGTATATATATGTATATGTATATATATGGATCGGGCTGCACGCAACAGCGATACAGCGCTTTGGCTGTAGGAGCCGCTCCGGAGTCTGCACACCCCAAGTGAGCGTAGTCTACTATATATTTATGGATCAGGCTGCACGTCGTAGCGGTTGTTATGAGATGCTTATTGAGAATGAGTGTTGAGTGTGGAAGTTGAGTCTGAGTGACTAAGGGGCTTGCCCGAGGGGCGATATATATATATATATATGATACTTCGCCTGAGGGTCTTGTATTATGAAAAGACTGGTTTTCACTCTTCATTATACTAAGCTTCTATTGAAAATGTTGAATAAACGTTTTAACAACTTTTCATTGAAACTGGAGTTTTAACTGGTTGTTCAGAATTTATCTACTGATTTGATTTGACTATTTTCTCTAAGATTTTTATGTTATAATATGTTTATGTTTTTAAATGCTCGTCACTGCACTCAGCCTTTATTTAAAATTGTCACATACTAAGTGGGCATACTCACGTTACTCCCTGTACCTTGTGTGCAGATCTAGGTGCCAGAGCATCCGAGTGAGAGCTGTCTCTTGCCTTCAGAGCATTTCGGAGATTGCAAGGTAGCTGCATGGCGTGCGTAGCCCTGCCCTTCTCCTTCTTATCTTCAATATTACACATTATATATACACACACACACACATATATATACACACATATGTGTGTGTGTGTATGTGTGTGTGATACTTCGCCCAAGGGTCTTGTGTTATGAAAAGATTGGTTTTCACTCTTCTTTATATTGAGCTTCTATTGAAAATGTTGAATAAATGTTTTAACAACTTTTCATTGAAACTGGAGTTTTAACTGGTTGTTTAGAATTTATCTACTGATTTGATCTTACTATTTTCTCTAAGATTTTTATGTTATAATCGGCTTATGTTTTTAAGTGCTTGTCACTGCACTCAGCCTTTATTTAAAAATGTTACATACTGAGTGGGCGTACTCACGTTACTCCCTGCACCTTGTGCAGATCCAAGTGCTAGAGCATCCGAGTGAGAGCTGTCTCTTGCCTTCGGAGCATTTCGGAGATTGCAAGGTAGCTGCATGGCGTGCATAGCCCTGCCTTTCTCCTTCCTATCTTCAGTATTACATATTTCACTCTTATTTTGTACTGAGTAGACAATATTAGACTGTAGTGTAGTGGCTCATGACTAGTGACACCGGGATCGGGTAGTGTTGATGTTACTGTTTCTTGTTTTCGCTTATTTTGATGCATTAAAATGAAAGATTTGTGATCATATATGATTAGTTAGTGAATTAAGAAAAAAGACCCTTATGTGTTAAGTGTTGAATCGACTGGCTTAATTATGCGATAAGCGCCATCATGACCGTGGGGGTTTGGGGTTATGACAAGTTGGTATCAGAGCATAGGTTACATAGGTCTCACGGGTCATGAGCCAGTTTAGTGGAGTCTCGCAGATCGGTATAGAGATGTTTGTACTTATCCTTAGGAGGCTGCAGAACCTTTAGGAAAAGCTTCACATTCTTGAAATTCCTGTGGTGCGAATCTGTTGATTTTGGTACTAAACTTCTGTTATTCTATTCTCTCAAAGATGGTGAAGACACGTGCTATTGGATAGGACGGACGATCACCAGTACCACCAGTTGGGGCCGCTAAAGGCTAAGGTCGCGGTCGAGGCCGTGGTAGGGGCAGGGCGGTAGCCCGCATAGAAGCTAGGGTAGCACCTGCAGATCTACCAGTCGCCCCAGTTCACGGTCAGGTCCTAGTTGCGGATGCTCCAGCAAGACCAGCTTAGGCACCGACTGTGCCTATTGTTATTTCGGGTCTTCAAGAGATCTTGGCTCAGATCTTGACCGTGTGCACTAGCCTTGCTCAGGCGGTCACAAATTCTACCGCAGTCGCTACTTATCAGGCCGGGGGAGGCACTCAGACTCCTACCACCTACACACCCGAGCAGGTTGTTCAGGGATTATAGATACTAGAGGCACCACTAGCCCAGCCGGTTGTACCTGTTTAGGATTTTGTAGTACCAATTATTTCTGAGGACGAGCAGCGTTAATTGGAGAGGTTTGGTAGACTTCAGCCTCTGAATTTTAGTGGTGTAGAGGGCGAGGAAGCCTAGGGTTTCTTGGACAAGTGTCAGAGGATTCTTCGTACATCGGGTATTCTGGAAACCAAGGGGGTCATATTTACTACTTTTTAGTTTTTTGTATTTTCTTTCACTTGGTGGGAGGCTTATGAGAGGCGTAGGCATGTTGGTGCAGCGCCCCTTACCTAGCAACAATTCTCCGCTCTCTTTTTGGAGAAGTATGTGCACAGTCTCGCATGAGGAGCTGCGCACACAGTTCGTGCAGTTGCATCAGTATGATATGATTGTGATGCAGTATGAGATGAGGTTCTCGGAGTTAGCTCGTCATGCTATTTGGTTGGTTCCTATAGATAGAGAGAGGATCAAGAGGTTCGTTGATGGCCTCACTTATCAGCTTCGGATTCTCATGACCAGAGAGAGGGTGTCACGTACTACTTTTGAGGAGGTTATTGATATTACCTGAGAGATTGAGTCCGTTCGTCGCTAGGTGCGAGACGAAAAGGAGGCGAAGAGGCCTCTAGGATCTAGTATTTTTGGTGGTGTTCTTTCGAGAGGTCAGTTTCAGTACGGCAGAGGCTATTCATTTAACAATGCTCAGTCAGCTCGCCCAGTTCATCATGGGGAATCATCGGGCAATGGCTATCACAGTAGTTCTCACCAAGGCCATTTCTCACTTAGTACCCTTCCATCCCAGTGTTCGCCCCGTGCTCCATCAGTTCAGGGCTCTTCCATGCCAAGTCCTACTATTGATTATCCTGGTGCCCGAGGTTCCCTTCAGTCCCCATTCCCCGCGCCAGGTAGTTGTTATGAGTGTGGTTGGACATATGAGGAGACAATATCCTTGTCTTCTTGGGGTTCCATCTCAACAGAGGAGTCAGCCCTTAACTTCAGCTTCAGTTACTTCACCACCCGCCCAGGCAGCTAGGGGTGGGGGTCAGTCAGCTAGGGGTCACCCTAGAGGGGAAGGTCGATCAGGTGGTAGTTAGGCCCAATCAATGCACTCCCAACCAAACCAGATATTTGTTTCATATGCCGTGATTATAGGTATTGTCTAAATTTTCCACATATATGCCTCTGTGTTATTTGATCCTGGTTCCACCTTTTCATATCTGTCATCGTATTTTGCTCGTTATTTGGATACGCTCCGTGAGTCCCTTGTTTCCTCTATTCGTGTATCTACTCCGTGAGAGATACTATTATTGTAGACCGTGTATATCGGTCGTGTGTGGTGACTATTGGGGTCTTGACACCCGAGTGGACCTTTTGTTTCTATTTATGGTGGACTTTGACGATATATTAGGCATGGATTGGCTATCTTTGCGTCGTTCTATATTGGACTATCATGCTAAGACAGTGATATTGGATATGACGGGTGTTCCACAGATTGATGGTAAGGTTCAACTAATTTTATCCCCAGTACGGTGATTTTATTTTTGAAGGCCCAGCGGATGGATAAGAAAGGTTGTCTTTCATACTTAGCGTTTGTGAGGGATGTCAGTACAGACATTCCTAGTATCAATTCTATTCCAGTAGTGAGGGATTTTCCCAATGTGTTTCCTGCAGACCTACCGGGCATGCCCCCAGATAGGGATATAAACTTTAGCATTGATCTGGTGCTGAGCACTCAACCCATTTCTATTCCACCATATCGTATGGCACCGGCGGAGTTGAAGGAGCAGCTTCAAGAACTCCTTGATAAGGGGTTTATTCTGCCTAGTGTGTCGCATTGGGGTGCGCCTGTTCTATTTGTAAAGAAGAAGGATGACACGATGAGGATGTTCATTGGTTATAGGCAGTTGAACAAAGTTACAATCAAGAACAAGTATCCTTTGCCTCGTATTCATGATGTATTTGACCAGCTTTAAGGAGCGAGGGTGTTCTCCAAGATTGATCTCTGGTCAGGCTATCACTAGTTGAAGATCAGGGACTCAGATATTCTTAAGACGTATTTCAGGACCCGATATAGTCATTATGAGTTCCTTGTGATGCCTTTCGGGCTGACCAATGCCCCAGCAGCGTTCATGCATTTCATGAACAACATGTTTTGGCCTTATCTCGACTCATTTCTCATTGTATTCATTGATGATATTCTGGTATACTCGTGTAGTCAGGAGGAGCACAAGGAGCATTTGAGAGTGGTATAGCAGTGTTTGAGGGAGGAGAAGCTTTATGTAAATTTCTCCAAATGTGGGTTTTGGCTTAGTTTAGTGGCCTTCTTGGGGCACATAGTGTCTATTGATGGTATTCAGGTTGATCTGAAGAAGATAGAGGTGGTTCAGAGTTGGCTCAGGTCGTCCTCAGCCAAAGATATTCGTAGCTTTCTTGGTTTGGCGGGTTATTACCGTCGGTTCTGTCACGACCCCAGTTCACCCTCCATGAACATGTCGTGATGACACCTAGTTCCTACAACTAGGTAAGCCTAACAATGCGTAAATTAATATAACTTGCGGAAACATTTAATTAAATTAAGCAAAACTAGAAGAAAACGGTATATAAGTGCCACTTGGCATATACAGCTCAAACGCAGAAGTCTACAATCTCATCCCAAAACCTGAAAACTCACGAGAACCACAGGCTAATAGAAATGTAATATGCTGCTCTACCTCCGAAATGTCTAAACAACTGAAGGAAAAGGATAGAATAACTACTAAAATTGGAGCAGAATAGAGACTCCTTGTGTGCGGACGCGGCAGTTTTCCCTTGAAGTCTCAGCTAAAACTTTCCGCCTCGAGGATAGTACGCCTGAGTGGAGGTACATGGATCTGCACAGAAAGGGGCATGAGTACACCACAGCGGTACTCAGCAAGTGCCAAGACTAACCTCGGTTGGGTAGTGACGAGGAAGGTCAGGGCCCTACTGAGTTCAAACAACATAATATGAATTTAACAATATAAAAACTGACAGAAATAATGAGTGCAGTGGTGAGACTAGGTAGATTAAACAAGGCAATAACAACTACACAAAAAAACAGAATAAACATAGAATATGTAGAACTCAATGCCAATAATAACAATGAGGATCTCCCAGGATACCATCCTATAATCTGTTTCTCAACTGTCTTGTAGATCTCCAGGGATACCGTCCCTTAGTCCATCATATATGTAAATCCGAAGGATCTCCCGAGATACCGTCCCGTAGTCCAACTATCAATGTGCAGGGGGGTCTATTGGGAATCTAACCCGCAGTCCCAAAGTAAAAGTGCAGGGGGATCTACCGAGAATCTAACCCGTAGTCCCAAAGTAAAAGTGCAGAGGGATCTACCGGGAATCGAACCCGTGTCCCAAAGTAAACAATCAAAGGGGGGAGCTATCGAAATTCCACATTCGTATTCCCAATGTAAATGCGCGACCACAACCAGAAGATACTCAGAAATGAAGTACAAAAGACAAGCAATAGGTAGTACTAACCTAGCATGCTTCACGTAGTATAGTCAAGGCAGCTTAAACAATTAGGCAAGTTGAATCAACTAAACATGGTTTTCTAGTATAACACAGGTTATAATTGCAAGTAAAACAAGGCAAATATGAAGGAAAACTCAGTCTCAATATCTTAAGTAAAAATCGAGTTTTCAACAATTGGCTCAAGTACGCGCTCGTCACCTTGCGTTCAAGGTACTCAATTAACATATAACAAATCCTAAGGGGAAAGGTCCCCCACGCAAGGTTAGACAAGCCGCTTACCTCAACCAGCTAAAAAATCAACTAGAAACCACACCTTTGCTACGAGTATCCGACTCCAAATGGCCCAAATCTATTAATTTCAATTACATCTCGTAAATAACATCTCAAGCAACTGATTCTACTACTTAAATTAAAGCTAAGGCGCAAATTTAGATAAAATAACCAAAATACCCCTCAGGCCAACTTGGTAAGAACCCGAGGTTCGAACTAAAATTCGGTTACCCATTCCCCCACGAATCCAAATATGTGATTAGTTTTTAAATCGGACCTAAAATTGAGGTCCAACACCCAATTTTAGCAAAAACCTAGGTTCTACCCAACATACCCAAATTTCCCCCTTAAAATCTTCGATTTGAAGTTGAAATTATGTTAAAAGGTGTTAAGGAGTGAAGAAAATGAGTTAGAAATCACTTACCAATCATTTTGAAGAAGGAGAATTGCTTGGAAATTCGCCTCTTATGTTTTAGTTTTTTTTTTAAAATGAAAAAGTGAGAAATAACTTAAAAATCCCATGTATTTATACTCTCTGAAGCCCCAGTGCAGACTGCACAAAAAGGACGCGGCCGTGCTGGAATAACTGAAGACTTGTTGGCTCTCTGAAGTTTGCTACGCGGACCACACAAGGACGATCGCGGCCGTGCGGCACAACCCGGACTGCGCTGAGGCGGTCGCGCTGGAGACTGCAACTTTTCCCTAAACCTGCAACATCTGGTATTTTAAGCCTAAGGCCTCCTGGAACCTACTCGAAACTCACCCGAGCCCTCAGGGCTCTAAACCAAACATACACACAATCTCAAAAACATCCTACGAACTTATCCGTGCGATCAATCGCCAAAATAACATCATATACATCGAATCAAGCCTCAAAGCTCATGATTTCTCCCAAATTTATCATAGAACATCACATTCCCATTTGGGTCCGAAACACGTCAAACGACGTCTGTTCTCAACCAAACTTTACACAGAGTGCTTAAATCATATATAAGACTTGTACCGGATGCCGGAACCACAATACGGGCCCGATATCATAGTCTTTTATTCAAATTTCATTTCTAATCTCCTTAATTATTTCCAGAAAACAATTTCACACAAAAATTTATTTCTCGGACTTGGGACCTCAGAATTTGATTTTGGGCATATGCCCAAGTCTCATATTTTCCAACGGATCCTCTGGGACCGTCAAATCACGGGTCCGGATTCGTTTACCAAAAACGTCGACCGAAGTCAAGCTTATTCAATTAATATCAAAATTTAGCATTTTCCTCACAGAATTCATATTTAAGATTTCCGGCTACGCGCTCGGACTACGCACGCAATTCGTGGCAACTCGAGAAGAGGTTTTTAAGGCCTCAAAAGTACAAAATAGGTAATAAATAAGTGATGACCCCATTGGGTCGTCACATCCTCCACCACTAAACAATCGTTCGTCCTTGAACGAACAAAGAAAGAAGTTCATGAGTCGGGAAAAAGGTGAGGATAACGGCTGCGCATATCAGACTCGGACTCCCAGGTCGATGCCTCAGGAGGTTGACCTCTTCATTGGACACAAACAGAAGGTAATATCTTGGACCTCAACTAACGAACCTGCCGATCTAGAATAGCTACCGGCTCCTCCTCATAGGACAAGTCCTCTTCCAACTGGACATTGCTGAAATCTAACACGTGGGCTGGTTCGCCGTGATACCTCCAAAGCATGGATACATGAAAAACATTATGCACGGCTGATAAGCTAGGCGGCAACGCGAGTCTATAAGCCACCTCTCCCACTCAATCAAGAATCTCAAATGGGCCAATGTACCTAGGGCTAAGCTTGCCCTTCTTCCCAAACCTCACCACACCCTTCATAGGCGACACTCGGAGTAATACCCGCTCACCAAACATAAATGCTACATCTCAAACCTTGCGATCTGCATAACTTTTCTGCCTAGAGTGAGCTAAACGAAGCCTATCTTGAATTGTCTTGACCTTGTCCAAGGCCTCCTGAACAAAATTAGTACCTTACAGCCGAGCCTCTCCCGGGTCAAACCATCCAACTGGCAATCGACACCGTCTACCATATAAAGCCTCGTAAGGAGCCATCTGGATGCTCGACTGGTAGTTGTTGTTATAGGCAAACTCCGCTAATGGCAAGAACTGATCCCAAAACCCTCCAAAATCAATCACACAAGCACGGAGCATATCCTCAAGAATCTAGATAGTGTGCTCGGACTGTCCGTCCGTCTGGGGGTGGAATGCTGTGCTTAACTCCACCCGAGTGCCCAACTCCTACTGCATGGTTTTCCAGAACCACGATGTGAACTGAGTACCTCTATCTGAAATAATAGAAACTGGGATACCTTGTAGACGGACAATCTACCAGATAGAAATCTCTGCCAACAGCTCCAATGAATAACTGGTACACACGGGAATGAAATGAGAAGACTTGGTCAGCCGATCCACAATAACACAAATGGCATCAAACTTCATCAAGATCGGAGGGAGTCCCGATAAAAAATCCATGGTGATGTGCTCCCATTTCCACTCCGGGATCTCTATCTGCTGAAGTAACCCACCCGGTCGCTGGTGCTCATGCTTCACCTGCTGGCAGTTGAGGCATCTGGATGCATACCCAACTATATCCTTCTTTATCTGCCTCCACCAGTAGTGCTACCTCAAGTCTTGACACATTTTTGCGGGGCTCGGATGGATGGAATATCGCAAAACTATGGGCCTCTGCTAGAATAAACTCATGAAGACCATCAACATTGGGCATATAAATCCGGCCCTGCGTCCTCAATACCCCGTCATCTTTGATGGTCACATCTCTGGCATCTCCATGCTGAACCTTGTCCTTAAGGACAAGCAACTGACGGTCTTCATACTGCTGCTCCCTGATATGATCAAATAAGGAAGACCGGGAAAACACACAAGCTAGAACCTGACTGCGTTTCGAAAGATCCAATCTCACAAACTGGCTAGCTAAGGTCTAAACATCCATTGCCATAGGCCTCTCTGAAGCTGGTAAATATGCCAAACTCCCCAAACTCTCCGCCCGGTGACTCAAGGCATCCGCCACCACATTGGCCTTGCCCGGGTGATACAGGATAGTGATATCATAATCCTTCGGCAACTCTAACCACCTCCTCTGACGCATATTTAGATCCTTTTCCTTGAGTAAGTGCTGCAAGCTCCGATGGTCAGTGTAGATCTCACAAGGCACACCGTACAAATAATGACGCCAAATCTTCAAGGCTTGAACAATGGCAGCTAACTCAAGGTCGTGGACAGGGTAATTCTTTTCATGTATTTTCAACTGTCTGGACGCGTAGGAAATAACCCTACCGTCCTGCATCAACACCACTCCAAGGCCAACTCTCGAGGCATCACAATAGATAGTATAAGACCCCGAACTGGTAGGACACATCAAAATAAGGGCTGTAGTCAAAGCTGTCTTGAGCTTCTGAAAGCCCGCCTCACACTCCTCTGTCCACTGAAATGGGGCACCCTTCTTGGTCAATCTAGTCATAGGGGCCATAATCGATGAAAACCCCTCAATGAAATGACGGTAGTAGCCCTCCAAACCAAGGACACTGCGAATCTCTGTAGCTGAGGATGGCCTGGTCCAACTCTGTACGACCTCTATCTTCCTCGGATCCACCCGAATACCCTCACTCGAAATCACGTGGCCTAAGAATGCCACAGAACTCGACCAAAACTCACATTTTGAGAACTTTGCATATAACTTCTTCTCCATCAAGGTCTGAAGCACGGTCCTCTGGTACTGCTCATGATCTTCCCGACTTCGGGAATACACCAGAATATCAACAATAAAAACAATAACGAACGAGTCAAGATATGGTCTGAACACACTGTGCATCAAATGCATAAAAGCTGCTGGGGCATTGGTCAGCCCAAATGACATAACAAGGAACTTGTAATGACCATACCGAGTCCTGAAGGCAGTCTTCGGGATATCTAGCTCCCAAATATTCGACTGATGGTAACCTGAGTGCAAGTCAATCTTAGAAAACACCTGTGCGCCCTAAAGCTGGTCAAACAAATCATCGATACGAGGCAAGGGATAACGGTTCTTCACTGTAACCTTGTTCAACTGGCGATAATCAATACACAAATGCATAGAACCATCCTTCTTCTTCACAAATAAAACAGGAGCACCCCACAATGAAACATTGGGTCGAATAAAACCCTTACCAAGCAATTCCTGCAACTGATCCTTAAACTCCTTCATCTCAGGAGGAGCCATACGATACGAAGGAATGGAAATGGGCTGAGTGCCGGCAACACATCAATGCCAAAATCAATGTCTCTATCGGGCGGCATGCTCGGAAAATCAGCTGGAAACACATCGGGATAATCCCATACCACTAGAACCGAATCAACAAAAGGGGTATCAGCACTAACATCTCTCACATAAGCTAAATACGTGGCACACCCCTTCTCAACCATGCATTCAACTTTAAGAAAAGAGATAACTCTACTGGGAGTGTGATCTAAAGTACCACTCCACCCAATACGCGAAATACCTAGCATAGCCAGCGTCACGGTCTTGATGTGACAATCAAGAATAGCAAAATGGGGCGACAACCAGTCCATGCCCAAAATAGTGTCAAAATCCACCATACCGAATAACAATAAATCCGCTCTGGTCTCAAAACCACAAATAGTAACCAAACATGACCGATAAACACGATCCACAATAAGAGAATCCCCCACAGAAGTAGAAATATAAACGGGGGCACTCAAAGAATCCCGAGGCACACCCAAATGCGGATCAAAGTAAGAAGACACATAAGGATAAGTAGAGCCCGGATCGAATAGAATCGATGCCTCTCTGTGACAAACTAGTATAATACCTGTAATGATGGATTCGGAGGCAACAGCCTCAGTACGAGCAAGAATAGCATAATCTCTGACCCGGCCCCTTTCTCGAGGGTGACCTCTATCCCCCCGACCTCCATCCCTAGCCGGCTGGGTAGGTGGGGTAGCAGCTGGAGCTGTGATCATAGCCTGAGAACTCCGAGAAGCACGCTGTGACCGAGTAGTCTGTGAAGATGCACCCCTACCAAGTCCGGGGTAGTCCCTAACCATGTGGCGTGTATCACCACACTCGAAACAAGCTCTGGGAGGATGCGGTGGTTGTGACTGACTGGGGCCAGGTCTGCTGGACTGACCTTTGGAAGCACCCCGTGCAGGAGGCGCGCTAGAAACTGGAGGTGCATAGTAGGGCTCCTGAAGTATAGGCGAAGCTGGAGCACTGCTGGCTGCTGGAAGAGCTGAGTGGACGGGGCGGCCCGCATAACCTCTGCCATAATGACCTGCTGATGGGGTACGGGCCCTAGAGTAGTGACCCGACTCTCGAGACCTCTTGGCCTCCCTCTCCCCTAGCTCCCTGGCCTCCCTCATTCCTCCTAGCAATGATCATTACCTGCTGATAAGGAATGTCCATCTCCAATTCTCGTGCCATGCTAGATCTGATGGGTGGGATAAGACCCTTAATGAACCTGCGAACTCTCTCTCGAACTGTAGCAACCAACCCCGGTGCATGCCTGGCCAACCTGGTATAGCGGATAGCGTACTCCGAAACAGTCACAGCACCCTGGAGCAAATGCTCAAACTCTGTGCTTCATGTGTCCCTGAGACTCTGGGGAAAAAACTTTCTCATGAACATATCTGAGAACTGGTTCCAAGTCAGTGAGGTAGCCTCGGCTGGACTGTCTATCGCATAAGTGCGACACTAATAATAGGCGGCTTCCCGAAGCTGGAAAGCAGTGAAGGAAACCCCACTTGACTCTACTATGCCCATTGTACGAAGAATACGGTGACACTCCTCTAGAAATCCCAAGGCATCGTCCGATGCTAATCCACTGAATACTGGGGGATCATACTTTTTGAACCTCTCAAGTCTCCGCTGCTCGTCCTCTGAAGCAGCTGACCCGTCCTCAAGCTGAACTGGAGTTGCAGGCGGTGCGGGAATAATCTCGGGGACCTACTCAACCTGCACTCGCTGCTTGGGAGTGCGGACGAGGGGAGTCTGTGCTCCTCCCCCGGCCTAGGATGTGGATGTAGCAATAGGGAGCAAACCTTCCGAAGCCAATGTGGTGTACATACCCATGAACTGAGCCAACATCTCCTGAAGAGCTGGAGTAGAAGTGGTAGTAGTAGGCGTGCTAGGTGGCAGGTTTCTGGCTGGATCTGTTGGTGGTGCCTCGACGGCAGCTCGTGAAGGTGCTCTGGCTGCACCATGTGTGCATCCTCGGCCTCTCCCCCGGCCCCGGCCCCGGCCTCTGACGGCTGCAGGAGGGGGCGCGGGTGCCTGATCATCTCGAGTAGCACGTGTCCTCACCATCTGTGAGAGAATAGAAGACAGAAGCTTAGAATTGATGTCAAAAATATCGCACGACCAGGGATTCAAATGAAATGAAGATTTTTCCTAAACAGTTACATAGCCTCTCATAGATAAGTACAGACGTCTCCATACCGATCAGCGAGGCTTTAATAAACCGGCCTGTGTTCCGTGACTCCTATGAATGTAGAGCTCTGATACCAACTTGTTACGATCCCAGTTCACCCTCCATGAACATGTCGTGATGGTATCTAGTTCCTATAACTAGGTAAGCCTAACAATGCGGAAATTAATATAACTTGCAGAAACATTTAATTAAATTAAGCAAAACTGGAAAAAATTGTATATAAGTGCCACTTGGCATATACAACTCAAACGTGAAAGTCTACAATCTCATCCCAAAACCCAGAAACTCACGGGAACCACAGGCTAATAGAAATGTAATATGCTGCTCTAACTCCAGAATGTCTAAACAACTGAAGGAAAAGGATAGAATAACTACTAAAGATGGAACAGAATAGAGACTCCTGTTCTGCTGACGCGGCAGATATACCTCGAAGTCTCAACTAGAACTCTCCGCCTCAAGGATAGTACGCCTGAGTGGAGGTACCTGGATCTGCACATTAAAAACATACGCAGAAAGGGGCATGGGTATACCACAGCGGTACTCAGCAAGTGCCAAGCTTAACCTCGGCTGGGTAGTGACGAGGAAAGTCAGGGTCCTACTGAGGTCAAACAACATAATATGAATTTAACAATATAAAAACTGACAGAAATAATGAGTGTAGCGGTGAGAATAGGTAGATTAAACAAGGGAATGACAACTATACAAAGAACAGAACAAACACAGAATATGTAGAACTCAATACCAATGATAACAATGAGGATCTCCCAGGATACCGTCCTATAGTCCTTTTCTCAACTGTCCATTAGATCTTCGGGGATACCGTCCGTTAGTCCATCATATGTGTAAATCCGAAAGATCTCCCGGGATACCGTCCCTTAGTCCAACTATTAATGTGCAGGGGGATCTATTGGGAATCTAACCCGCAGTCCCAAAGTAAAAGTGCAGGGGGATCTACCGGGAATCGAACCCGTAGTCCCAAAGTAAAAGTGCAGGGGGATCTACTGGGAGTCGAACCTGTAGTCCCAAAGTAAACAAACAAGCGGGGGGAGCTACCAGAATCCCACATCCGTATTCCCAATGTAAATGCGCAACCACAACCAGAAGATACTTAGAAATGAAGTTCAAAAGACAAGCAACAAGTAGTACTAACCTAGCATGCTTCACGTAGTACAGTCAAGGCAACTTAAACAATTAGGCAAGTTGAATCAACTAAACATGCTTTTCAAGTCTAACACAGGTTATAATTGCAAGTAAAATAAGGCAAATATGAAGGAAAACTCAGTCTCAATATCTTAAGGAAAAACCAAATTTTCAACAATTGGCTCAAGTACGCGCTCGTCACCTCGCGTACAAGGCACTCAATTATCAAATAACAAATCCTAAGGGGAAAGGTCCCCTATGCAAGGTTAGACAAGCCACATACCTCAACCGGCTCCAAAATCAACTCGAAACCATAGCTTTGCCACGAGTATCGGACTTCAAATAACCCAAATCTATTCATTTCAATTACATCTCGTAAATAACATCTCAAGCAACTGATTCTACTATTTAAATTAAATCTAAGGCGCAAATTTAGATAAAATGACCAAAATGCCCCTCGGGCTCCCGTGTATTTATACTCTCTGAAGCCCCTGCGCGAGCCGCGCAAAAAGGACCGCGGCCACTCTGTTATAACTGAAGACTTGCTGGTTATCTGAAGTTTGCTACGCCGACCATGCAATGATGATCGCGGCCGCGCGGCACCATCGCGGACCGTGCTAAAGCGACGGCAGCCGCGCTGGAGCCTGCAACTTTTCCTTGAACTTGCAACATCTGGTATTTTAAGCCTAAGACCTTCCGGAACCTACTCGAAACTCACTCGGGCCTTCGGGGCTCCAAACCAATCATACACATAATCTAAAAAATATCCTACGAACTTATTCGTGCGATCAATCGCCAAAATAACATCATATACATCGAATCAAGCCTCAAAGCTCATGATTTCTCCCAAATTTCTCATAGAATATCAAATTCCCATTTCGGGTTCTAAACACGTCAAACGACATCCGTTCTCAACCAAAATTTACAGAGAGTGCTTAAATCATATATAAGACTTGTATCGGGTGCCGGATCCACAATACGGGCCCGATACCATAGTCTTTTATTCAAATTTCATTTCCCATTTGCTTAATTATTTCCAAAAACTAATTTCACACAAAAATTCATTTCTAGGACTTGGGACCTCAAAATTTGATTCCGGGCATGCGCCCAAGTCCCATATTTTCCTACGGACCCTACAGTATCATCAAATCACGGGTCTGGGTCCGTTTATCAAAAATGTTGATCGAAGTCAACTTTATTTAATTAATATCAAAATTTAGCATTTTTCTCACAGAATTCATATTTAAGCTTTTCGGCTACCCGCAAGGACTGCGCATGCAATTTGAGGTAACGCGAGAGGAGGTTTTTAAGGCTTTGGAAGTACAGAATGAGTAATAAATAAGTGATGACCCACAAATTTTCATCTATGGCATCACCCTTGACCAAATTAACTCAAAAGGGTGTGCCTTTCATGTGGTCAGATGAGTATGTGACGAGCTTTTAGAAGCTCAATACTTCCTTGACCACAACTCCAGTGTTGGTTTTGCCATCAGCTTCAGGTTCATACACAATGTGTTATGATGTTTCAAGAGTTGGTATTGGGTGTGTGTTGATGTAGGGGGTAGAGTGATTGCTTATGCTTCTTGTCAGTTGAAGCCTCATGAGAAGAGCTACCCTGTTCATGATTTAGGGTTGGTTGCCATTGTTCACGCGTTGAAGATTTAGAGGCATTATCTTTATGGTGTGTCTTGTGAGGTGTTCACTGATCATCGTTCCCTCCAGCACTTGTTCAAGCAGAAGGATCTCAATTTGAGGTAGCGGAGATGGTTGGAGCCGCTAAAGGACTATGATATCACTATCTTGTACCATCCGGGGAAGGCCAATGTAGTGGCGGATGCTTTGAGTAGGAAGGCGGTGAGTATGGGCAGTTTAGCATATATTTCTATTGGGAAGAAACCTTTTGCAGTTGATGTTCATGCCTTGGCCAATCGGTTTATGAGGTTGGATATTTTGGAGCCTAGTCGGGTCTTAGCTTGTGTGGTTTCTCGGTCTTCCTTGTTCGATCACATCAAAGAGCCAATATGATGATCCTTATTTGCTTGTCCTCAAGGACAGAGTTTAGCACGACAATGCCAGAGATGTGAATATTGGTGATGATGGGGTATTGAGGATGCATGTCCGGATATGTGTGCCCAATGTAGATGGGCTTCGAGAGTTGATTCTGGAGAAGGCCCATTGCTCGCGGTATTTCATCCATCCGGGTGTCGCGAAGATGTATCAGGATTTGAGACAACATTATTGGTGGAGGAGAATGAAGAAGGAAATTGTGGGATTTGTAGCTCGGTGTCTCAATTGT
The DNA here is from genome assembly GCA_026770625.1 of Nicotiana glauca. Lineage (NCBI taxonomy): Eukaryota > Viridiplantae > Streptophyta > Magnoliopsida > Solanales > Solanaceae > Nicotiana > Nicotiana glauca. The sequence goes on from MU693449.1 coordinate 75,072, forward strand.
CAGCAGGTGAAATATGAGCATTAGAGACCGGGTAGCTTGCTTCAGCGATTAGATATTCAAGAGTGGAAGTGGGAGCGGATCACCATAGATTTTGTAGTTGGACTCCCACGGACTTTAAGGAAGTTCGACGCTATTTGGATGATTGTGGATCCGCTGACCAAGTTCGTGCCTGTGTGTACTACCTATTCCTCAGAGTGGTTAACAGAGATTATATCCGAGAGATTGTTCGCCTATATGGTGTCCCAGTTTCCATCATTGCAGATAGAGGTACTTAGTTTACTTTACAGTTTTGGAGAGCCGTACAACGATAGTTGGGTACTCAGGTTGAGCTGAGCATAACTTTTCACCCTCAGATGGATGGGCAGACTGAGTGCATTATTCAGATATTGGAGGACATGTTGCGTTCTTGTGTCATTGATTTTGGAGGTTCATGGGATCAATTTTTACCACTCGCAGAGTTTGCATATAACAACAGTTATCAGTCGAGTATTCAGATGGCTCCATATGAGGCTTTATATGGGAGACGGTGTAGATCTCCGGTTGGTTGGTTTGAGCCGGGTGAGGCTAGGCTTTTGGGTATAGACTTGGTTCAGGATGCTTTGGATAAGGTGAAGGTGATTCAGGAGAGGATTGGTACAGTGTCACGGCACAAACTCTACTAAGGGTCGTGGTGGCACCGGATACCTCTGTCAGGCAAGCCAACCAATTTACTTATTGAAGTTCTCATTTTAACAATCTTGAAAATTAAGCTTTTCCTTCAATTTTTATAAATAAAAAGAAAGATATCTGCTTCAATTCGAATTAAATAATAATCAATTAATACAAAATATTTCAAAATCATCCTAGAACCCAGTGTCACAAGTGCATGAGCATTTACTAAGACAGAAATAAAATGAGACATCTGTCTGGAATACAGTGGATAGAAAGTAAATATATTATGCTGGAAAGGGACTATACTAGCTGTGGGCCGCCTCGAATAATGTAACTCGCCTAGTTCCAGAATCATCCGCGCTGCTATACCCAATATGCCACTAACAACACATGAACTTGTGTAATAAAAATGTGCAGAAGTGTAGTATGAGTACGAAAACGTGTACTCAATGATTATCCCGTCTCATCTTGAAGAAGTAGAGACGAGATGGTCGACTTCAACACTTACTAGTGGTCCAATAATGATGTCAACAATACATTAAATGAGTATTTTTTTATGACATAAAAAAGTATTTTTTCAATTTTAACAAAAAGAAATACATTTTTTTTTCATGTAGAAAAAGTACTATCTTTCATTTCCACAAAAAAGTATTTTCTTTTCATGATTAAAAAAACTATTTTTTTCATTTCGACATATGAGTATTTTCTTTTTATGGTGTAGAAAAAGTATTTTCTTTTATTTTAATAAAATGAGTATTTTATTTTCATGTTGTAAAAAGAGAAGTTTCTTTTTCAACCACAAAAAGAGTATTTTCTTTTTAGTTACAGAGCACAAATTTTAACTATATTTTTGCATAATAAAGTAAAGTAGCACATTAGTTCTTTTGAGTTTGAGTAAAGTTTTAGAAGAATAATTAAATTCTTGAAAAAAATAGCATCATGAAAATGTTGGCTATTTGGGGGGAGGGGGGAGCAAGG
>MU693449.1:76899-93921 GCA_026770625.1 Nicotiana glauca
GAGGAGAGTAGCACAAAAAATATTTTTCCTAAAAAAAATATTTTCTACTCTCTAACCAAATACTAGAAAATATTTTTCGAAAAAGTCTTCCACTCGCCAACCAAACAAGGGAAAATAAGTGATAAAACCACTCATTTTCCATGAAAATATTTTTTATGGAAATATTTTCTTCATACCAAACACACCCTAAGAGTTTTAATAGATTCTTCATACATCTCCTCTTAAAATTAGTATCCTCCCCAATATAGTCAAATGAGATGAATTGCTATATATGTAACAACTCTATAAATTAGTAAGCAAAATTATTTAGTAAAATTATTACTAACTTGGTAATATTATCCCTAAACTAGTAGGCAATTTACTAACATATTGTCACACCTCCTTTTTTACACAACTACCCCGAAGGATAAATGTATAAGGGAGTTTTTCATTTAAAGTGACATTATTCGAATTAGGATTATTTATTTATTTTTAGAATCGCCACTTGGGATAGGATTGGCTTTTGGTGTCCCAAGTCACCGATTTAATTTAAATCCCAAATCGAGGAAAATCGTCGACTTCCCGATTGGAGTCAGCAAACCAGAGATTCTGTGTAAGGAATTCTGTTGACCCGAGGGAAGGTGTTAGGCACCCTCGAATCCCGTGGTTCTAGCACGGTCGCTTAAATTATCATAAATGGCTAACTTTGATTTTTATACATGCTCTAACCTATAATGTAATTTCATAATTATTTACCGCTTTTAAGTTGTTTTTACGAAAGTGAACGTCATTTAAAAATATATTTTCGGATCACGTCACATGAAATGCACCCGAATTTTCGACACATTCTTATTCAATGTTTTTGGATTTGGATTTGGGTTGCATGAAATGCACACCCGTATTTAGGAAGGTAAGATTATTAAAAACGCGCCTAAAGTGACTAACGTCTTTTTAACTTTGTGGGAGGCCGTGAAATTCGCTAAACGGCATGCCCCAAGTTATAAGTATTTTTATATAGATAATTAATGAGGGCCCCGTAATTTATGAGGTTGTTTGGAGAGGCTCATCTCATTTTTTTTTGTTAAAGGCCAACCTAAAGCAACTACAATTTTTTTATTTATTATTTGTCTCTGCAAAGGCTAATTAATTTACATTGATAAATTCAAACCTCGAATTCAAGTCCGAATTCAAATAAAAGGGAGGACCCTTTTAATTTGAACCCGCCACCTAATTCGAAATCCAAATTTATACTTGCGAATTAATCCCCATATCCCTATATAATCTTTAAATGAGTTTTGACTTACAGTTATTTCTTGGACCTTACATGTTTGGTCCAAGAGGATGGGGACATATCGCTTAAACAGGCCCAGCTCTTGTCGAACAAAGGTTATCAGACTCAATATTAGATTGGATCTTTGGGCCCAAGTCAAGGCTGGTCCATTCCATTTATGAACAAATGAATAGCTTCCTATTTTGTTCTAGATAAGACAAGCTGACCAAAATTCAAATATTTACTGATAACTACCAGATATCATTCAATACCTGTTCAGAGATTTTTTATTTTTTTAATTTTTTTTTGAATCAAACTTGGAGATAATACACTGGAAATGAACTACACCTTTAAACTACTAAACGTAATGAATTGTACTCGTTATTAAGCATGTATGCCGTTTCTAGATTTAAACCAAATCTATGTATTCTAACACTTGGTATTGTGACTGAATTACACCAGTTATTACACCATCCTATTGTGTCATTCACACAAGGAACTTGTAGCTTTAATTACACTTGCAATGAAATAGTACAACTAGTGTACAAGATCTAATTACTAGATATAATCTAATTACTAATTACTAAATGAAATAGCAAAAACAGTCTTAACAAGAGTATATAGATGCACAGTCCATTGTTTATGTTAATACAAAACACAGGAATTAAACTATACTAAACAAATGCATATAACAAACAATATTTATCCACTTATTAACGGCACTGATGTAATAGGGAAGCCTCCAGGAATCAAGTTCATTTTATTTCCAACTTTGAAAATTACATCAAGGTGGATCCAAATGTATACCTGGGAATGGAAATGTAACAAAAGGAGGAATCAGCAGTAGTAGATAGCAGACAACAGGATCAGGCAGCAGTTCACAGTAGCAGGAATCAAGGTAAAACCCAGAAAATGATATCGCACCAAATCAAAACCAATCTCAAGCGATATAATACCCAAACAGCTTGAATACACTTCACAGAAACTTGAATTTAACTTAGTGATACTCAGAAGAATTCAGCAACCAGCTATTGAACTAGAAAGTGTGAATCAACAATTAAAATCTAAAATAACCTAAGGATTTGAATGTAACAGTTTTTCTTTTGGATTTTTGTTTTTTTGAAGTTTCTGTTACTTTTTTTTTTTTGGTTTTTTCCTACAGGATTTAGATCTAAAATGGGGTTTCTACTGCTATTTCACTTTAGATCTGAACCTCTTTAGTTTGAGATTCAAATTTGAAGTTCAAACTTGAAGAAAGGGATTTTTAGGGGGAACTTGAGGCTGGTAAGGATTTGGGAATTTTTCTGACTTCAAAAAAAACTTCTTCTTCAAGGCACTAAACATGCCTTTTATAAGAATAAAAGGGGGCAGAAGGTTCTGGAAACTTTTACTCATTTTACCCCCTTCTTATTTTTCAAAAATTACATATTAATCCTAAAAATTTTGCTTGTTTCTCAAGTTACTGCTTTTAGAATGCTAAAACTTACACCTAGACCGCTTCTAGAAGGATATAGGGGGTTCTAGCTTGGTTTTTCTACCCTTAAAATGCCTATACTACCCTTGAATGAGTTCTGAAATTACTAGCTTTAACAAACTGGGCCATTTTTAATGCCCAAAATACCCTTGAATACCCCCTGAAATTACTAACCAAACCCAAACCCCTTTGCCCTAGTTAGAACTCAACTATAGTTGATTATGGAGTGAATCTAAATCAGCTTTAACCAATCAACAAGCCTAATTGGCTTTAAAAAAATGAAAAAACAATTAAACTAAGCTAAATCAACTAGCAGAAATATTGATTTAGTCATAGAAAATCACACAACACCCAAATACTGCTTATCAGAATTGTAAAACACCTAGCTAAATCAAAAACTAAAATCTAACTACAATTCAATCCGAATCTATCAAGACCAAATACCAACATTACTGCAATTCAACAATCAATAATGAGACTTAAACCAAAAATTGAACCAGAGTGATCCAGAAAACTTCAGAAAAGAAGGAAAAAATAAAAACAAATGGGAAACCTAGCAGCAAAACCGGCATGGAGGAACAAAAACAAGGAAGAAAATAAGATGAAAGATGGAGTACCTTTGATTTTGGCTCGGCCTTGAATCAGGTCACATTTGGGAACTATTTGGACTACACCCGTCTTTAATCATGTGTCTTCAATAAGAAAACGCATGATTAAAGACAATCGTAGTGCCAAATCAAAGGAATCCTAATTTTGAAGAATTAGGGTTCTTGGCCGGATTTCAATCCAACATTCGAGGGATTTGGAGATGGTTTGAGGGAATCTAAGGCTGGATTCATAAAGAATAGAGTGAGGGGAATACATGGTGTTAATTTGGTGGGTTTTGGAACAAGTAGGGTTTTAAACCAGATTTTAGATATAATATTTGAGGAAATCGACTAGGAATTGGAGAGCGGGATTTAGAGATTTGGAATGAGGAGGGGACGGGGATTCAGTGGTGTACATTTGAGGGAGTTTGGAGTGTCGCCACTGGCGGCGGCGATTTCCGGCCGGCGGCGGACGGCGGAGGTGCGGCGGGGCAATGGTGGTTATACATTGGCGATACAGGGGGGTTGGTACGATGAAGATGAAAATGTTTTAGAGTTTGGATTGATTTTCGGACAATTTTATCTAAATTGAAGGATCAATTTGGACCGTTGGATGAGGGGAGATTGATGGTCAAGATCACACGACGCCAAACGGCGTCGTTTCATTTTAATGAGGGAGGCATGCCGGGTTTTTTAATGGACTGGGCTTGGGAAACGGATACTAGGAAGGGCTGAGGGGGGGAATCGTTTGGGCCAGATCAACTTGGCCCAATTTTATGGCCTGATTCAATTATTCACTCTCTTTTTATTAATTTTCTTTTCTTTTCTTTTCCTTTTTATTTAATTATTTTGTATTTTACTTGTTATTATTATTTTGTTTGTATTTTGTGATTTTATTATGCAAGACCCAAATCAAGAATCTAAAATTACACTAATTAATTTCCAAAATTAAGTAATTCCTAATTTGAAAGAAAATTAAACTAAAAAATGTAAAATGTAGAATTAAAAATTGTAAAATGACTATTTTTGTTATTTTTCTCTTATTTTAGTAATATTAATTGATTAAAAATATAAAAATAAATTCTAAATGCAAACATACTATTTTTGTACTTTTTTTATGAATTATAGCAACTAAAAAAATGCACACAAAATGCAAACAAGATATAAAATGATGCAATTAATTCCTAAAAATTCAAATAATAAAAGAAAAATTCTAATTCTAATGAATTTGTAAGAATAAATTAAGCGTGACAAAAATCACGTGCTCATAGCTGCCCCTCTTTGCTTGAAGACACGACGGGTTTTCGGGCAAAGATAAATGAGCACCATGAAGGATTTTTGCCTGCTCCGCACTCCATGAGAAGGATTTTTTAAATCGTCTGACCGAACCTTGCTTCAAAGGTTGCCTACATATCCTTGGCTATAAAGGAATAAGGTCAGTGTAGTTTTGGAAGGTTTGGTAGCTGGGACTACCAAGAGATGTGAATTTCACTGTTGTTGCTGCTGCTACTGCTTGCTGGCCTCCTTATTACAACAAAAGGAAAATCAAAGCTAAGCTAGTTATGCCTAACAACTATGAGTTACAAGATTCCTATCTATAATTCTCTTGAAACTTGATCTTGAGTCTTGGCTGATTTTGTTGTGGACTTTGATCTGAATCTTTATGCTCGTAAGTTGTAAGTGTTTACTTCTTCATGCAGCATTGGGTGAAGACAGGATCAACGGAGCTTGTGACTTCAATCAGATTTTGAGCCATCTGCGCCCTTGCTTTCTTCGCATTTGAGTTCATTTCTTTTTGTTCTTTTCTTCTTTTCTTGATTCTGGATTAAGACTCATTTCAACAGTCATCTTGCACCCTGCGTCTTGAGATCGACCTGCGTAAGATACCAAAACAAACAAACGAACGAAATTTTTCTGCCCCAGTTTTCACTAGGAAAATTTCGTGAGTTAGTTGTAACACACATCTAAGTGATCAAATCAGGATTGTGTAGGGAGATCCTCGGTTTTGGCCGGGATTTGGAAAGAAAAAGCTCAACGGTTTTTTGGTCGGGAGATTCTCGGTTTTTTGGCCAAGATTTGAAAAGAAAAGGCTCCCCGATTTTTTGGCCGGGAGATCCTCGGTTTTCGGCCGGGAGATCCTCGGTTTTTTGGCCGTGATTTGGAAAGAAAAAATCTCCACGGTTTTTTGGCCGGGAGATCCTCAGATTTTTGGCTGGGATTTGGAAAGAAAAAAAAAGCTCCATGATTTTTTGGCCGGGAGATCCTCGGTATTTTGGCCGGGATTTGGAAAGAAAAAGCTCCACGGTTTTTGGCCGGGATTTGGAAAGAAAAAAGCTCCACGATTTTTTGGCCGGGAGATCCTTGGTTTTTGGCCGGGATTTGGAAAGAAAAAAGCTCCACAATTTTTTTGGCTGGGAGATCCTCGGTTTTTTGGCCTGGATTTGGAAGGAAAAAGCTCCACGGATTTTTGGACGGGATTTGAAAAGAAAAAAGCTCCACGACTTTTTGGCTGGGAGATCCTTGGTTTTTTTGGCCGGGATTTGGAAAATAAAAAGCTCCATGGTTTTTTGGCCGGGAGATCCTCGGTTTTTTGGCCGGGATTTGAAAAGAATAAAGCTTCACGATTTTTTTGGCCGGGAGATCCTCGGTTTTTTGGCCGGGATTTGGAAAGAAAAAGCTCCACGGTTTTTTGGCCGGGAGATCCTCGATTTTTTGGCCTGGATTTGGAAAGAAAAAAGCTCCACAGTTTTTTGGCTGGGAGATCCTCGGTTTTTTGGCGGTGATTTGGAAAGAAAAAGCTCCAAGGTTTTTTGGCCGGGAGATCCTTGGTTTTTTGGCCTAGATTTGGAAAGAAAAAGCCCTATGCTACTATGATATTTTTTTCTTCTGGGGTTTTCATTTTCATTTCTTTTCTTCTTCTTCTTCTTCTTTTCTCCTTCTTTCTTCTTCTTTTTAATTTTTCCTTTTTTATTTAGCAAAACGCATGAAAGAATTTTGGGAAAACTTCCTTTTTGTCGCTTTCCTGCTGCAAAGCTGTTTCAACGCTTACACATTTCATTTCTTTTTGGGCAGCACCTGCTTCTTGCACGGTTGCTCTGAATAAGACCTGTTTTCAACAAAGAACAATTTGTTGGTTTGAAACGGTGGTTGGTTTTGTGGCCTTGATCATCCCAATTGCTTGATCCCGGCCCCCTTTCCGTTGTGAACTTTGTTGCTTGTTGGCCTTGGGGGTGAATCTCATTTCCAACCGACCAAGTTCAACTCTCAGGATTTCATTATGACTCGCTCGTGTGAGCTCTGGCCTTTTATTCTGCCCTTAGGACCTTTGCCTTTGACTTTCTTTCTTTTCAAATGTCTTTACTTTGAAAGCATCAATCACCATGGTCAATCGGGATTGAACTGACGCACCCGTAGAGGCTGGGTATTTTCTTTGGATTTTGCCAGCGGAGCCCTATAGAACTAGTTCTGCCACCTTTTCTTTGCAGTAATTCTGGAATTAGAATTAAACCGAAAGGGATTCAAAGAAGAAATATACAAAAGGCAAGCGGGTGAGTTTAAAGAGAAAGTCCCTTTCAGGGGAAAAGAAGGACTTATCTAGGGTGTGCATGCTGGCATCAAATGAACATGAAATGCTTCTTGGACTAGACGCTTGACCCACACAAGCTTTCCAACTTCTCGTGAACCCATTGATCCGCATTTCAAACCAATGAACCTTACTAGGACTCTTTTAGTGATGAGATGTCTTCTTTTTGGCCGACAACGCCCTTTGCGGGTTTTCGCCAATCGGCCTCTCTCATTTCTCTTGTCACCGTCGCTCGATAATGCTCTTTGCAAGTTTTCACTAAGTGGACTCTCTCATTTCATTTTCTCTACTCACCATCACCTTATGGTGCCTGAAGGTTTTCGCCGCTAAGACTCTCTCATTTTATTTCTCTCAATTTGAATTGTATCGGATTCCAACGATGATGTTTTTCACTTCCCTGCTTTTGCCAATTGATCAGAAGGACTTGGACAAGGTCTTTGGGTAAAAAGGATTTTGGGCAGAACTACAACTTTGGAACCGTTTCGGCGGATTCATAACCGAACCATCATATCATCTACCCCAGTTTCAATTTTTAGGGAAATTGGGATTTTTGTTTTGGTGTGATTGAACCTCAGGGAGAGGCTGCCTACGTATCCTTTTGGAATCAAGTCAAATGTAGTTCAGGCAGATAATTTTTGTTTTTGTTGTTTTTTTTTTGTTTTGTTTTGTTTTTCTTTTCTTTCTTTTCTTTTTCTTTTTCTATTCTTTTCTTTTTCTTTTCTTTTTTTTTCGTACTTACGGGTTCCAAAGAGGGTAGGCAAATAAACGGAACCGGCTCAAAGGGTTTACGAAGGATCAACAGTGTTAGGGGTAGCGGGAAAGAAAGCCTTCGTCATCTCATTTGCACAAAAGCCATCACCCCAGGAGGTCTAGACATAGTACCTTTTTACTGCATCCGTATTGACTGCTGTTTCAGGATCATTTCCTTCAATGTCTCCTAGATACAATGCTCCTTTTGGCAAAATCTTTCGAATTATGTATGGACCTTTCCAATTGGGAGAAAACTTTCTTTTGCTTCCTGGTGATGAGGGAGAATGTATCTGAGCACGAGCTGTCCCACTTCGAAGTTCCTGGGACGTACTTTCTTGTTATAGGCGCGAGCCATTCTTTGTTGGTACAACTGCCCGTGGCACACTGCGGCCATCCATTTTTCAACAATTAGTGCCAACTGCTCTAGCCTGGTTTTAACCCACACACTGTCCTTGATTTCTGCTTCAACGATTATACGAAGCGAAGGGATTTCTACTTCTGCAGGTATGAGTGCTTCACTTCTGTAAACCAACAAGTATGGGGTGGCTCCGATTGATGTACGCACTGTGGTGCGATACCCGAGTAATGCAAAATGTAGCTTTTCATACCATTGCCTGGAGCTTTGAATCATCTTTCTCAAAATCTTCTTGATGTTCTTATTCGCTGCTTCAACGACACCATTGGCTTTTGGCCGATAAGGGGTAGAGTTTCTATGCGTTATCTTGAATTGTTCACATACCTCTCCCATCAGACGACTATTCATGTTTACAGCATTATCGGTAATGATAGTTGCAGGAATACCAAAGCGACAAATGAGATTGGAATGCACAAAATCTACCACAGCTTTCTTGGTGATCGACTTGAGAGTGATGGCCTCAACCCATTTTGTGAAGTAATCAATTGCAACCAATACGAATCTATGCCCATTTGAAGCTTTCGGCTCGATCGGCCCAATAACGTCCATACCCCAGGCAACAAAAGGCCAATGTGCTGACATCGGATGAAGCTCTATTGGAGGTACATGAATCGAGTCACCGTGCACTGGCATTGATGCCATTTTCGAACAAAGCTGAAGTAATCTTTCTCCATGGTTATCAAATAATAACTCGCTCGCAGGATTTTCTTTGCCAAAACATATCCATTCATGTGAGGTCCGCACACCTCTACGTGCACCTCATGCATAATTCTTCTGGCTTCTTCGGCATCAATGCATCTTAACAAGTTGAGGTCCGGGGTCCTTTTATACAAAACATCGCCGCTTAAGAAAAAACAACTCGCATGTCGTCTAATGGTTCTCTTCTGATCCCCAGTGGCTTGCTCGGGGTATTCTTGTGTTTTCAGAAATCTTTTGATATCATGATACCAGGGCTGAATACTGGATTCCACCTCGACCGTATTACAAGAACCGTGCCTTTCTTTGATTTGAATTTCCAGGGGGTTAATATGGGCATTGCCTGGGTAAGGCATCATTGAAGCTAAAGTGGCGAGTGCATCAGCTAGTTCATTGTGACATCGAGGGATGTACCTGAACTCTATTAACTTGAAGCGTTTAGTGAGATCTTCCACGTGATGCCGATATGGAATGAGATTAATGTCTCGATTCTCCCACTCTCCTTGTGCTTGCCGGATAATTAAATTGGAGTCCCCCATGATCAATAAGTCTTCAACATCCTGGTCAATTGGTATATTCCTGCCTATGATGCAGGCTTCATATTCAGCTGTGTTGTTTGTGCAGAAGAATCAGAGCCTAGCTGTAGCTGGATAGTGCTGACCATCGGTTGATATCAAAATTGCACCAATGCCTACACCTCTTGCGTTTACCGCTCCGTCAAAGAACATTTTCCAAGCACGAGTGTCTTCAGAGATAGCTTCTACTGAATTAACTTCTTCATCTGGGAAGTATGTGCTCAATGGTTGGTATTCCTCGTCAACCGAGTTTTCCGCTACATGATCTGCCAATGCCTAGGCTTTCATTGTCGTACGAGTGACATAGACTATGTCAAATTCAGTGAGCAGTATTTGCCATTTTGCCAGTCTCCCAGTGGGCATCATTTTCTGGAATATGTATTTTAAAGGATCCAACCTGGTTATGAGGTAGGTAGTGTGGGCTTGAAGATAGTGTCTCAGCTTCTGAGCGACCCACGTCAGAGCACAACATGTTCTCTCCAACAAGGTGTTCTTAGCTTCGTAGCTGGTGAACTTCTTACTCAGATAGTAGATCGCCTGCTCTTTCTTGCCGGTTATATCGTGCTATCCCAGAATGCAACCAAAAGAATTTTCCAACACCGTCAGATACAAGAAAAGAGGTCGTCCTGACTCAGGTGGGACCAACACCGCAGGATTTGACAGATATTCCTTGATCTTGTCGAAGTCCTCTTGACATTCGGATGTACATTTGATTACCGCATATTTCTTCAAAAGTTTGAATATGGGTTCACACGTGGTAGTCAATTGAGAAATGAACCGACTAATATAGTTTAACCTGCCCAATAAACTCATCACATCTTTCGTAGTTTTCGAAGGAGGTAGATCTCGAATAGCTTTTATCTTTGTTGGATCTAACTCGATACCTCTTGTACTGACTATAAAACCCAGGAGCTTGCCTGATGGGACTCCGAAGGCACATTTGGCCGGATTCAGCTTCAAATCATACTTGCACAATCGTTTAAAGAACTTTCTCAAATCTCGAACGTGGTCACTCTGAGTTCGGGATTTGATGATAACGTCATCCATATACACCTCTATCTCTTGATGCATCATGTAATGGAAAATGGCGGTCATGGCTCTCATATAGGTTGCCCCGGCATTCTTCAGCCCAAATGGCATGACCCGATAGTAGTAGGTACCACAGGGTGTAGTGAAAGCTGTCTTCTCGACATCTTCTTCATCCATCAACATCTGGTGATATCCTGCGTAACAATCCATGAAGGACTGTATTTCATGTTTGGTGCAGTTACCAACAAGGATGTGGATGTTGGGCAGTGGAAAATTATCTTTGGGACTCGCCCTATTCAAATCTCTGTTGTCCACACACACCCGGGTCTTCCCATCTTTCTTTGGCATAGGAACCACATTGGCTAACCATGTAGTATATCAGACTACCCGGATTACCCCTGTTTTCAGCTGTTTTGTGATTTCTTCTTTGATCTTATCACTGATATCGGTTTTAAACTTTCTTTGCTTTTGTTGCACTAGAAGACAATCGGGGTAGATTGGCAGTTTGTGCACCACTAGATCCACACTCAGTCCTGGCATATCATCATACGACCAAGCAAACACATCTTTAAACTCAAACAAGAGTTGGATTATTGCATCTCGAGTTTTCTCATCTGTGTGAATGCTTATTTTAGTTTCCCTTATTTCTTCGGCAGTTCCCAAATTAACCGGTTCAGTGTCATTCATATTTGGCTTAGGTTTGTTCTCAAATTGTTCCAATTCTCCGTTTATTTCCCTAAAAGCTTCCTCTTTATCATATTCCGTTTCTTGATTCATTATTTCACAGTTAGATAGCCTGTTTGAGTCTAGGCATGAAGTCCGCAAGCATGTCATGTTATTTAAAGCTGCATTATTGTAACTGAAAAGAAAAGATAAAAGGGAAAAATAACTAAAATCAGAAAGACTAATGAGAAAATGGACGATGAAATATTGATTTCATTTCTTGGAATTTTTGAAAGATAACAGGGTTTACATTCATGAATTCAAAAGACAAGAAACTAAAAGAAACATCCGAGTTACACCCTAAAATAACCCGAGATGCAGCAAAGGTGACAGGGCTAATCTATCGGGACTCCCGCCTGATCGGGAATGGCGTAGCCTTCCAATTTTGGAGTTCGGCGTCTGGTCCCATGTAGAGCACCTCAGCGATGCTAGTCCCTTCCCCTGGCTGGACCATGTTGGTTTCATGAAGTATCTGCCTCATAGCTCCACAGATATCTTCTATTTCATCAGCCGTGAACACCTCATCATCCTCTTCTGTGCCATACTTAGGCTTGACAAAGGTCTCATGCAGATGTGGCAATGGTTGCGACAGAACCCATCCATCTTTCTTTCTTTCGTCCGCCCATTTCTCATCATCTGGGGTAGGGTGGAAGCCTATCTCGAAATACGTTTTTGCTGCGGGTAGCATTACCGGTTCGGCCATTCCTTGCAAATCTTTTCCCAACCCTTTTCCTGATTTGAAACCATGTCTAATCATTTCCTTGGCCACCATGATCGAAGCGTTGGATAAGAAAGGCTGGGGCATGGATGTCCTTCCTCATACTGATCAGCTACTACAATTTCAAAGGCTTGATAGATAATATGCTCACTTCCCTCCCTCGCCTCCAGGCATGGGATAGATAGGTCACGATATATGGACTGCTCACCTTCCTTGTGGACCACGATCTCCTGATCTTCATGCTCAAATTTCACCATCTGGTGGAGGGTAGAGGGCACAACTCCTGCAGCATGGATCCAAGGCCTTCCCAGAAGAAAATTGTAAGATGTATCCATGTCTAACACCTGGAAAGTCACCTCAAAATCCACTGGGCATATGGTCAGTATCAAATCAATTTCACCGATGGTATCTCTTTTAACACCATCGAAGGCTCTTACGCAAACATTATTTGGGCGAATCCTTCCTGTCCCTATTTCCATTCCTTGCAAAGTGGAGAGTGGGTAGATGTCAACCACTGAGCCTCCGTCTACCATGACCCGCTTAACGTAGTAACCTTCACATTTGACCGTCAGGTACAGGGCTTTATTGTGGGTAGCTCCTTCTGGAGGCAAATCACTTTCACTAAAGGAGAGTTGGTTGACAGCGAAGAATCTTTCTGCCATCCTTTCAAGTTGTTCAACCAAAGTCTCGGCTGTCACATATGTTTCGTTCAGAGTTTTCATAAGGATCTTCTAATGTTCAGCAGAATTGGTCACTAGTGATAGCAGTGACACTTGCTTAGGACACTTCCTCAATTGGTCTACTGTTTCATAGTCTGGCATCTTCATTTTCTGAAAGAACGTCTCTGCTTCTTCAGCGCTCACCGACTTTTTAGATGGAAAACGCTCTTGTGTGGCACTGTTTACCTCTTGTATATTTGAATATTTTTCAACAGGGACTATTCCTGGCAGTTCTCCCGAAATTTCCTTGCCTTTGTATGTGACCACTGTTTGTTGGTAGTTCCACGGCACTGCAGAGGGGTTGGTCATGGGCTTCTGTGGTGCGCGTCCAATAACCACTGGCTCACTCAGCTGAGGCGGTTTAATTGTCCCCCGCACCACGTAGGCCCCTTTCGGCACATACATCTGTATCCCCTTCTTCACTTCGTACTTCCTCAGAGTGCTCACAACTAGTGGTTTCTCTTGGCCACCTCGCGGAACATAAAGAACCCCATTTTTTGGAGGTACCGGCTCTGCTTTTGTCTCAGTTTTCTCCTCAGGCTCAATTTTGACAGCTTTATTCTTCTTCTCCCCTTTTTCCTACTTCGGGGCTACCTTGGGCTTCTCTTCAGCATTGGTAGTAGCAATTATGGCTTTCAGAGCCGGATCAAAGTCTTGGTCTTCACAAATCATGACGATTACTGGCCCGTTGTTATGAGTGGGCAAGGGATTATTGGTAACATTCGGGGCTTCTTCATCCCTCAACACTATTTTCCCTTGTTCGATCAAATCTTCCACAACTTTTTTCAATGTCCAGCAGTTGTCAGTACCATGCCCTTCAGCCCCTAAATGATAGGCACAATGAACACCACGTTGATAGGCTGGAGATTTCGGGCTCGACCTATTTTGGGGAATAGGCTGTAATAGGTTCGTCTAGACGAGCTTCGTGAACAAACTGGAATATGGTTCACCAATCGGGGTAAAATTTGGTCGCCTAGGTGGTTCCCGAGGGCGAAAATTATTTTTTGGTAATCGGGGGTTATATTGGTTTTGGTAAGGTGGCTGGTTTCTTTGGAATGGAGGTGGGTTTTGGTTAGCTTGTGGTTGCGGGCGGCCGAAAGGTTGAGCATTCATTACCGCATAATGTGGAGGAGATAAGTCATATATGTGTGAGGGTAATAGTACTGAGGGGCTCTTTCTGAGAACACCGGTCTAGGAGCCCGGTACCTTCTTCCACCCAATGCTGCCATCACTGTTTCTTCTTTCTTTTTGCCCTTAGCCATTCCCCCAGACCCGCCTTGGATGGCCTGGGAGGTTGCTTTTTTGGCCGATTGGCTCACGATTCTGCCCGTTTTTAGCCCATTCTCTACCATCTCTCCAATTTTTATTGCCTCTTCAAAAGGCTTACCCATAGCAGACATCATGTTTTAAAAATAATCTGCTTTCTTATCCTGTAGGAAGACAGTGACCATCTCAACCTCATCCATTGGAGGCTTTACCCTTGACGCCTGTTCATGCCATTTGATTGCATATTCGCAAAAACTCTATGAGGGCTTTTTCTTTAGGTTTGCCAAGGAGTTCCTGTCTGGCGCAATGTCTATATTGTACTGAAATTGTCGAACAAAATATCGAACAAGGTCATCCCAGATATTACATCGAGATATATCTTGATCTATGTACCACTCCGACGCTATGCCCACCAAGCTTTCTCCGAAGTAAGCCATCAATAACTCTTCTTTTCCACCAGCCCCGCGCAACTGATTACAATACTTTTTGAGGTGAGCAACTGGATCGCCATGTCCATCATACTTTTCGAACATTGGCATTTTGAATCCCATAGGCAGGTGCACGTGAGGGAACATGCACAGATCATTGTAAGAAACACTCTTCTGCCCGCTTAAACCCTGCATATTTTTCAGACTCTACTCTAAACTCCTCATTCTTTTTGTCCTTTCATCCTGCTCCGAGGCTTTAGGGGTCTTGTCATGCCCCTGTGTGATCTCATATGGTGGTCGGGAGTAGGTATATTAAGGATAGTAAGGAGGGTCAGCCTGAAACACAGGATTCTTAAATGTGAAGACCGAAGGGTCAAAAGCATGTTTTGGTAGCGATGGTTGGGTGGTTGCAGATGATGGTAGAGCTGTAAAGATGTTGGGAGCAATCCTAGATGGGAACACTTGGGGATGATCCTCAGAGGGTGTTCCGAAGAAGTTAGCAGTCATAGTAGGTTGCCCCAGAGGAATATTTGGGTGGCTGATATGGACCATGGTAGCACCTCCAGATCTAGGGAACAACTCCGGGAATCCGGGGATAGTGCTTGGGGGTTCCTTCCCGTTGTTCCAAACATCCCACATTTCCATCAAGCGCAAACGTAAGATCTAATTTTCTTCAGCTGTATAGGATTCAGAGACCAGGATCCCAGAGATTGGGCTGTCTTCGGGTATGGGGATTGCAGGCAGTGTCATTTCAGATGACATCTCTATTTTTCCTTTGGATCTGGTGAAGTATCGATGCGAGGTCAGTTTACCACAAACCAACCACGGTTTCTAAAATACTCAGCTGGGATGACAGCAATAATGGTTAGTGTGAAACAAGTAACAGATAGGTAACTGCACATTGGAGTGTGATGCACCTATACAGTTAAATGGATATCTACATGTTTGCTTCGGTTGCATGCGTCATCCCGACTTTTTTTTCTTATTCCTTTTCTCTTTTCTTTCTCTTTTTGTTTTGTTTTCTCTCATTTTCTTTTCCTTCTTCTCCATTTTCATTTTTTGCTTTTTCTTTTCTTTGGCCATGGTTTTTTCTCTCAATGCCTTATTTTCTTCTTTTGCGTTTCTTTTCTCTCTTGCTTTTTCCTTTTATTTATTTCCCTCGTATTTTTCTTTTTCTCTTTTTCTCAGGATTACGGTCGAATCTTATGTAGATTTCCTACGTATCATGGCCCCGCATGAATCAGACCAAGCGTAGTTCTTGCAAATAAATTCAAAAGTAAGAAAACGATTTTTTGGGAATTTTCCACTTTTCATTGATAACAACTACGGTTACAAAAGCTACTAGACTATTTGTTTTTATTTTATTGAAAAGGAAATTACAAATATAGACTCAAAAGCAAAAATACAGACTCGATTAACTAAGAATACATCAATGCTTCAAATCCTGGGGCCCGCGGAGCATCGTTCGGCATTGTCGCGGGCCTACGTGCAAGATCCCTTTGCAACTGATCTAAATTATTCATGACCTGGCGAACAAATATCATCAGTGAGGCAAGGACGTGGTACGACCCATTCGCTCGCCGGCTTGACACTTCATGACAATATAGTGGGAAATGTTTCTGATCCTTTCCCTGATTCGACCCTTTTCTTGGCGGAGTCGGCTTATTTGTTATGTACGAGACTCTAGCACCTGAGAGTCCTTGAAGTGCAGGTCTTGTAGCAATTTTATTTCCTTTTCCATCTCTGCAATTAACCCATATCATTGGTTCATCTCGGCTTGGAATTCTTTATCCCGCTGGGCTGTCTTTTCTTCCATAGTATCCATTTTTCTCTTCATTTTGGCAATGGCTCCCTCGTAGTTTCTCTTCATTTGTTGCACAAATTGGGCTCTTTCTTCGGTCTTTTTAGCCCACTGCGCCTGGAGTCTTTCCATGTTACCCTCGGATTCTTCTAGTTCTTCTTAGCAGTCCGAAATTTGTTTCTTTAACCCTTTGATCAACCTTTCATCAAATAGACTTCTTTCTTGGTTCCGGGCATCTATTTTCATTTGTTTAATTTGGGCTTTGAGTGCTTCGTTCTCATAAGCTAATTTCTTTTTGTCACCCTCGTCGGCTGCAGCCTGTACACTTTTGTCGAATTGGAGGTCCCAGACCTGTTGCTCCAACCATCCTCTTCTAGCTTGGTACTCCTTCTCCTTTGCTTGCCAATCCCATTGAACTTGGACCCCATCGGTAAATTGCTGCACGTGCTGTCTTTTAGCGGGTCTCTCTAGGATTTAAAATCTTCTGCCAAACTACGTCAGATACTTGGGATCTACCTCGCCTCTAGCTTGGTCATGTATTATGGTTTTTGGCTCGAGGAACCGGCACTCATTCCATATCTTTCAGATTCTTCCTTCAAGAAATTCAGCCTTCGGGCCTAACTCAATGACTTTCTCACTCAGGTCTTCATCATTGTGCACTGTCTGGAATCTTCCAAGTTGTCGCAAAACCCGATAAGGAGCGTAAGGCTGTATGCTTCGGATACCCATCAAAAGAATATAGGGGACCTCTGCTGATGTGCATACAGCTTCAGTAGCAGGAAGCCAACCTTAAGCCCATTCAACTTTATCTGCGGTCAGGGATCTTAAGCATGATGACCAAGCCTCAGTACCCCCAGGGAACACAATATTTGTCACCCGGGTCCCAAATTCTGCAATACAACTCAACCCGATTAAACCGTAGTTCATATAGCTTGTGCGGTGACAGAGGTGTTCTTGCATCCACAACTGTAAGAGCAAATTGCAACCTTGAAAGAATTTCCCGCCTTCG
>MU693449.1:94614-136254 GCA_026770625.1 Nicotiana glauca
GGCTGATGTTCAACAAATCCAAAAACCTATGAAGGGTTACCGGTCGTGGGGCTACTGGGTATCTGCCTCGAAGGTTCCCGTTGAGGCCCGCATATCCCGCAATCTCCTCTAAGGTAGGTGTGAGTTCAAAATCTGAAAATCGGAATACGTTACGGGTCGGGTCCCAAAATGGTATTAGTTCCTCAATGATATCTTTCCTCAGTTTGATGTTCAATAAATCCAGTAGATCGCCCAAAAATTTGACCACGGTATCTCTGCTTCCTTTTCCTAGATCATGCCACCACATATGAAGTTTCAAGGGGATCTCATTCAGGACTGAGAAGGTTTCGATGTTACTTGAAGTCATCCTGCATGTTTATTTAAAAGGGAATTTTAATGACTTATTTTGAAAACTGGCTAATTTTGCAAAATTATTTATTTAACAAGACAAGGATTTGGTTTGACGAATACGGCCTTTCAGCACTTCTGGGAAGAATATTTTAAGGTTGTGCTCGCAAACCGTTTAAAAATGACTCAAGGTGGCCGTTCTTGCAAAAACAGCCTTCCGGCGCCCTTTTTGGGACATTCGGCTTATTTTAACAAGAATATCATCACCCGACTTTATTTATGACAAAAATTAAAATTTCGACATTTTTTGGCTATTTTTGCAAAAGGGAGGTTGGAACCAATGAGGGTTGCCTACGTATCTCACGTCCGGTGAAAATCAAACCAGCGTAGTTCGGGCAGATTTGCCAAAATCAAAACTATTTTGAACAACAAATGTCTGTCTATTTGTTCAAATATTTTTCTCTTTTTCTTTGTTTTTTTCATTTTTCAAAAATCCGGCAGCATTTCGGTACTATTTGGGCGTTGGTTTCTTACAAATGGTTACTCTCACTTAGTCCTAACACTACTTATTTTGCTTTCCTCAATTTTCACTCATTTGGACAAGTCGGTCAACATGCAAAGCCGAGCAAATAAATGCGCAAGTAGCACGTAAGATTCATCAGGATGGCCAATTCATTTAAGGTCACCTATCCTAGACGGACCCAACCCCTTTGTTGAGTCCCCTAACTCAAATGCACATGATGCAAACAAACGTCCTACTAGGCATCTAGTATGAGTTTTTGTTCTTCTAGGTTTAAACCCTAGGTTTATTGGTCTAGACCTGGCTTACCCGAGCGGACGACTCGAGCCGAGCAGCGTACCGGGGATACAGAAGCTCCGCCGGCTTAGCAACTTATCCAAACCTCGTTCTAAATTGGTAAAGACTCTAAACAGAAGAGAAGCTACACGAAGTGCACCCTTCTCCATGATGTAGAAGACTCAGAAAGAGGAAGGGATTCACGACAGTTTATATATACAACTTCAACAAATATCAAAGCAGTAAAACATTTAGCACATATAGTATGGAACATGTAGAAAAGTCAGATAAAGCCAAATATAACAATTAAACTAAGCTCGAATTCTTTGAAACCTGAACCGGAATTCTGGGTTCGGATCCCCAGCAGAGTCGCCAGAGCTGTCACACCTCCTTTTTTACACAACTACTGCGAAGGATAAATGTATAAGGGAGTTTTTCCATTCAAAGTGACATTATTCGAATTGGGATTATTTATTTATTTTTAGAGTCGCCACATAGGATAAGATTGGCTTTTGGTGTCCCAAGTCACTGATTTAATTTAAATCCCAAATCGAGAAAAATCGTCGACTTCCCGATTGGAGTCTGCAAACCAGAGATTCTGTGTTAGGAATTCTGTTGACCCGACGGAAGGTGTTAGGCACCCCCGGATCCCGTGGTTCTAGCACGGTCGCTTAAATTATCATAAATGGATAAATTTAATTTTTATACATGCTCCAACCTATAATGCAATTTCATAATTATTTACCGCTTTTAAGTTGTTTTTACGTAAGTGAATGTCGTTTAAAAACGTATTTTCGGATCACGTCACATGAAATGCACCTGGATCGTCGACACATTCTTATTCAACATTATTGGATTTGAATTTGGGTTGCATGAAATGCACATCCGTATTTAGGAAGGTAAGATAATTAAAAACGCGCCTAAAGTGACTAACGTCTTTTTAACTTTGTGGGAAGCCGTGAAATTTGCTAAACGGCACGCCCCAAGTTCTAAGTATTTTTATATAGAAAATTAATGAGGGCCCCACAATTTATGGGTTTGTTTGAAGAGGCTCATCTCATTTTTTTCGTTAAAGGCCAACCTAAAGCAATTATAATTTTTCTATTTAACATTTGTCTCTACAAGGCTAATTAATTTATATTTATAAATTCAAACCTCGAATTCAAGTCTGAATTCAAACAAAAGGGAGGACCCTTTTAATTTGAACCTGCCACCTAATTCGAAACCCAAATTTATACTTGCGAATTAATCCCCATATCCTTATATAATCTTTAAATGAGTTTTGTCTTATAGTAATTTCTTGGACCTTACATGTTTGGTCCAAGAGGATGGGGGCATATCGCTTAAACAGGCCCAGCTCTTGTCGAACAAAGGTTATCAGACTCAATATTAGATTGGATCTTTGGGCCCAAGTCAAGGCTAGTCCATTCCATTTATGAACAAATGAATAGCTTTCTATTTTGTTCTAGATAAGACAAGCTGACCCAAATTCAAATATGTACTGATAACTACCAGATATCATTCAATACCTGTTTAGAGATTTTTTTAATATTTTTTTTATATTTTTTTGAATCAAACTTGGAGATAATACACTGGAAATGAACTACACCTTTAAACTACTAAACGTAATGAACTGTACTCGTTATTAAGCATGTATGTCGTTTCTAGATTTAAATCAAATCTATGTATTGTAACACTTGGTATTGTGACTGAATTACACCAGTTATTACACTATCCTATTGCGTCATTCACACTAGGAACTTGTAGCTTTAATTACACTTGCAATGAAATAGCACAGCTAGTGTACAGGATCTAATTACTAGATATAATCTAATTACTAATTACTAAATGAAATAGTAAAAACAGTCTTAACAAGAGTAGATAGATGCACAGTCCATCATTTATGTTAATACAAAACACAGGAATTAAACTATACTAAACAAATGCATATAACAAACAATATTTATCCACTTATTAACGGCACTGATCTAACAGGGAAGCCTCCAGGAATCAAGTTTGTTTTATTTCCAACTTTGAAAATTACATCAAGGTGGATCCAAATGTGTACCTGGGAATGGAAATGTAACAAAAGGAGGAATCACCAGTAGTAGATAGCAGACAACAAGATCAGGCAGCAGTTCACAGCAGCATGAATCAAGGTAAAACCCAGGAAATGATATCGCACCAAATCAAAACCAATATCAACCGATATAATACCCAAACAGCTTGAATACACTTCACAGCAACTTGAATTTAACTTAGTAATACTCAGAAGAATTCAGCAACCAGCTATTGAACTAGAAAGTGTGAATAAATAATTAAAATCTAAAATAACCTAAGGTTTTGAATGTAATTTTTTTTTTTGGATTTTTGTTTTTTTTGAAGTTTCTGTTGTTTGTTTTTTTGTTTTTGGTTTTTTCCTGCAGGATTTAGATCTAAAATGGGGTTTATACTGCTATCTCACTTCAGATCAGAACCTCTTTGGTTTGAGATTCAAATTTGAAGTTCAAACTTGAAGAAAGAGATTTTTAGGGGGAATTTGAGGCTGGTAAGGACTTGGGGATTTTTCAGACTTCAAAAAAAACTTCCTCTTTAAGGCACTAAACATGCCTTTTATAAGCATAAAAGGGGGAAGAAGGTTCTGGAAACTTTTACTAATTTTTTCCCCTTTTTATTTTTCAGAAATTACATATTAATCCTAAAAAATTTGCTTGTTTCATAAGTTATTGCTTTTAGAATGCTAAAACTTACACCTTGACCCCTTCTAGAAGGATCTAGGGGGTTCTAGCTTGGTTTTCCTACCCTTAAAATGCCTATACTACCCTTGAATGAGTTCTGAAATTACTAGCCTTAACAAACTGGGCCATTTTTAATGCCCAAAATACCCTTGAAAACCCCCTGAAATTACTAACCAAACCCAAACCCCTTTGCCCTAGTTAGAACTCAACTATAGTTGATTATAGAGTGAATCTAAATCAGCTATAACCAATCAACAAGCCTAATTGATTTAAAAAAGTTAAACACTAAATTGAAAAAACAATTAAACTAAACTAAATCAACTAGCAGAAATATTGATTCAATCGTAGAAAATCACACAACACCCAAATACTGCTTATCAGAATAGTAAAACACCTAGCTAAATCAAAAAATAAAATCTAACTGCAATTCCATCCGAATCTATCAAGACCAAAATACCAACATTCCTGTAATTCAGAAACAGTTAATGATTAAATCGAAACTTAATACATCAACATCGAATTTACTGCAATTTAACAATCAACAACGAGACTTAAACCAAAAATTGAACCACAGTGATCCAGAAAACTTCATAAAAGAAGGAAAAAATAAAAACAAATAGGAAACCTAGCAATGAAACGGGCATGGAGGAACAAAAACAAGGAAGAAAATAAGATGAAAGATGGAGTACCTTTGATTTTGGCCCGACCTTGAATCAGGTCACATTTGGGAACTATTTGGACTACACTCGTCTTTAATCACATGTCTTCAATAAGAAAACGCATGATTAAAGACAGTCGTAGTTCCAAATCAAAGGAATCCCAATTTTGAAGAATTAGGGTTCTTGGCCGGATTTCAATCCAACATTCGAGGGATTTTTTGATGGTTTGTGGGAATCTAAGGCCGGATTCATAAAGAGTAGAGTGATAGGAATATATGGTGTTAATTTGGTGGATTTTGGAACAAGTAGAGTTTTAAACCGGATTTTAGATCTGATATTTGAGGAAATCGACTAGAAATTAGAGAGAGGGATTTAGAGATTTGGAACGAGGAGGGGATGGGGATTCAGTGGTGTAAATTTGAGGGAATTTGGAGTGTCGGCGCCATCGGCGGCAATTTCCGGCAGGCAGCGGACGGCGGACGGTGGAGGTGCGGCGGGGCAACGGTGGTTATACACCAGTGATACAGGGGGGGTTGGTACGATAAAGATGAAAATGTTTTAGGGTTTGGATTGATTTTCGGACAATTTTATCTAAATTGAAGGATCAATTTGGACCATTGGATGAGGGGAGATTGACGGTCAAGATCAAACGATGCCAAACAACGTCGTTTCATTTTAATAAGGGGGGCAGGCCGGATTTTTTAATGGACTGGGGTTGGGAAACAGATACTAGGAAGGGCTTAGGGGGGAAATCGTTTGGGCTAGACCAACTTGGCCCAATTTTATGGCCTGATTCAATTATTCACTCTTTTTTTATTAATTTTCTTTTCTTTTCTTTTCCTTTTTATTTAATTATTTTGTATTTTACTTCTTGTTATTATTTTGTTTGTATTTTCTGATTTTATTATGCAAGACCCAAATCAAGAATCTAAAATTACACTAATTAATTTCCAAAATCAACTAATTCCTAATTTGAAATAAAACTAAACTAAAAAATTTAAAATGTTAAAAATGGTAAAAGGACTATTTTTATTATTTTTCTCTTATTTTAGTAATATTAATTGATTAAAAATATAAAAAAAATTCATAATGCAAACATACTATTTTTGTACTTTTTTTAATGAATTATAGCAACTAAAAAAATGCACACAAAATACAAACAAGATATAAAATCACGCAATTAATTCCTAAAAATTCAAATAATAAAAGAAAAATTCTAATTCTAACGAATTTATAGGAGTAAATTAAGCGTGGCAAAAATCATGTGCTCACACATATAACTTTAATTTAGCAACATATTACTCTAAATTACCGATATATAACTTTAACATATAAGTTTAACATCCTTAAATTACAAACATATAGTTTTAACATATAACCCTAAATTTAAGTTAGCTACTAACAATATTCATAGATTTACTTTAGCTAAAACCAATTAATTTTTACAAACCAAACTAGGAGCAATTAAACAAAATCAGTGTATTTAAAAAATAATATATAACAAAGGAGGATGAGAGAAACCTATCTAGCAGAGGAGGGTAGTCGACGAAGCTGCAGCAAGGTGGCATTGCCGGTGATGGCAGCAGGCTAGCGTGTCGCTGGTGATGGCACAGTGGGCTGGGTGGGGGGAGAGAGAGGGGAGGTTTGAGCGTGAGAGAAAGAAGAAGGAAGGAAAAAAACTGGGAAAGAAAAAAGAAAGGGGTCGGGGGGTTCTAAAATTATATTCCGACCGAAACGATCGGAAATGAGGTCAAACAGTGAAACCTCATTTTAATAAAAGATTCCGACAGAATCGGTCGAAAGTTTTTAATTTATTGTTTATTTATTTATATTTTTTACGACCGAATTGATCGCTAACAGTTTCGCTGTCACGACCTTTTTCCACAACAGGTCATGAGGGCGCCTGACACCATTGTCAGGCAAGCCAACGTGAAAACATTACAAAATTCTTATTTTTTTTAATCGGAAATGAGTGATAAAAATACTTAATATGGAATAAATCTAGGAGAAAGAAATGCCGTAAATAACATAATCATACAACCCAAAATAAATTTCTACAAAAGTGTGTGCCAGAACCTGGTGTCACAAGCTACAGGCAGCCAGTAGAATATACATCCAAAAGATTATCATACTATCCTACTGTCTTAATTCGAATAGACAGAAACTAAAAATACAAAGGAAGGACTTCTTTGGTTGCGGGTCGACACGGGGGGAAAAGCGGCTCACCGTAGAAGTCCCAAGTCTGCTCACGGGTGCGTACCAGAATGATAACCAGATCCACCTGCCTCAGATTATGTACATTTAAGTACAGAAGTGTAGTATGAGTACATAAACAATATGTACCCAGTAAGTAACCCGTCTAATCTCGAAGAAGTAGAGACGAGAGGTCAACTTGATACTTACTAGGGTCGAACAATATTTCAAAGTATTATACTAAGAATGAATAATCATTAATAAGCAACAGTTTATAACAAGGCATACAAGTCCTACTCTCAACTATATTTCCAATTAGCCGTTTACTTCCGTTTCAATTATCAATTTATAACGGGCCATGAAAGGCAATATCAGTATTTAACACTCTCAGGCAAGCAATATAAGCATGCGCAAATATGGCGAGGCGACCGCCTGATCCAACAGAAATAAACTCTGCACTTGCCGATGGTCGACAACGCGCCTATAGATGCATCTATTCATACCGAGGCGATTGGCTCGATCCACAAATAATAAGCAATATCAAGTATACATACAAAGGCACATCACTAGTCATTAATGCCATGCAAGATTTCAACAATTTTACAAGTTCGCTCTTATCCCCTTTTAAGTTCCAAGCATATCCTAGGTGCTCGTATTAACAAGATAATATGGAGATTTATATAAAATAAAGCATGGTGTGGGTCCTAAACTACCTGAACGATTAACATAGTAGTATCTAAGCACGGACTCTCATCACCAAGCACATGCGTAGCCCCCGCATTTAGCAATAATTACTCAATTATTAATGCTATAGGGACAATTCCCTCTTACAAGGCTAGAAAGGAGACTCACCTCGCTTCAAAGCGCACTTTTAATATGAAGAACAAGCCCAAGCCCTCAATTCGGAGCCGAACGATCACAAACTAGTTAAAGTAAAGTAAGAACTAGTTAATATAAGCTCGCAAGATCGATTTCTAGCTATTCAAGCCATTTCCCAACTATTTACATGAGTTTCCGAAATTCCAACCCCGAGCCCTCATGCCTGGGTTCCGAATTTTTTTGAAGGAAATCGTTCTCCACTATCTAAGGATCAATAATATATGATTTCTAGTTCATTTCTTAACAAATTTTGTGGTTAAATCTTAGTTTTCTTAAAACCTTAGGTCTAGCTCTAACCCTTCGATTTTACCTAATTTTTGGTGTTTAATCTATCTAATATTCATGTATTTAAACTAAGGATGAATGTAAATAACTTACCTCACAATGCTATGTTAAAATCTCCTCTTTGGAAACTCTCAAATCGCCCAAGTGTAGAGTAGGAACGAAATAAATGCTCTAAGTCCCATTTTTAAAACCTCTGCCCAGCCCTCTGATGTCGCAATTGCGACACTGGGCTCGCAAATTGCGAGATTGAAATTGTGACAACTCGTTCGCAAATGCGAACATCCCCCTCTCCTGCCTTGATCGATAATGCGAAGGAAAGCTCGCAAATATGAACCCCCTGGTTTCGCAAATGTGAAGAAGAAGGTCGCAATTGCGACTCCTGCCCAGCCGGCCCAAGTTTGCAAATGCGATGCGACACTCGCAAATGCGAGTTCGCAATTGCAATGAATATCTCACAATTGCGAGACCTGCAGCAGGTGCCAAAAAATACCAGAAAACTGGTATGTTTTCTCAACTCCAACCATGCTCTTTTCACCCGAGCCCTCGGGGCTCCACTCCGAACAATCACGCAAGTCCTATAACCATGTGCAAACTTGCTCAAGCAATCAAATCGCATGAGTAACACCTAAAACCATGGATTTAACACCAAAATGCATGAAATCCTCAAGAACACATAAATTCCTATCTTTTCAAACGAACATCTGAATCACGTCAAATCAATCCTTTTTCTCACCTACTTTCACAGACAAGACTAAAATATTATACTGAACCTGTACCGGGCTCCGGAACTAACATACGGGCCCGATATCAACGTGATCAAGCATTTTTCCTTTTTATTAAACCCTTAGGATTTTAATTTAACAATTTTCAATAAAAATTCATTACTCGGGCTAGGGATCTCAGAATTCAATTCCGGACATACGCCCAGGTCCCATATTTTTCCACGGACCTCCCAGAATCGTTAAATCACAAGTTCGGGTCTGTTTTTCCAAAAAAGTTGAGCGAAGTCAAACTTGGTCTTTTAAGAGAATCTTAAAGAAACACTGAGACATATTTCACTCAAAACTCTTCCAACTCCCAAACCAACCATCCCCGCAAGTCGTAAAATAGCTAAAGCAAGTACGGAAGGTTTAATTTAGGGGAACGGGGTTCTAAAAGGCTAAACGACCAGTCGGGTCATTACATTCTCCACCTCTTAAACAAACGTTCTTCCTCGAACGTACATAGAAATGTACCTGGACTGCTGAATAAGTAGAGATATCTGCTCCGCATGGCCTCCTCGGACTCCCAGGTCACCTCCTTGGCCGGTTGGCCCCTCCACTGAACTCTTATTATAGAAATTCTCTTGGACCTCAACTGGTGATTCTGCCTATCAATAGTAGCAACTGGCTCCTCCTCATTGCCCAAACTCTCATCTAACTAAATGGTACTGAAGTCCAACACGTGGGATAGGTTGGCATGATACTTTCGAAGCATCGAAGCATGAAAAACTGGATGAACTCCCGATAAACTGGAGGTAAGGCGAGCTCATAGGCAACCTCCCCAACTCATCTCAACACCTCAAAGGGGCCAATAAACCTTGGGCTCAACTTGCCCTTCTTCCCAAACCTCATAATGCCCTTCGTGGGCAAGACTTTCAAGTGAACCTTCTCGCCAACCATAAATGATACATCCCGCACCTTCTGATCCGCATAGCTCTTTTGCCTGGACTGAGCTATGCGAAGCTTCTACTGAATCAACTTTACCTTATCCAAGGCATCTTGTACCAAATCTGTTCCAAGTAACTTAGCCTCACTAGGCTCAAACCACCCGATAGGAGAACGACAATATCGACCATATAAAGCCTCGTACGGGGCCATCTCTATGCTGGACTGGTAGCTGTTGTTGTACGCAAAATCTGCTAAGAGGAAGAACTGATCCCACTGCCTCCAAAGTCAATCACACATGCTCTAAGCATATCCTCCAAGTTCTGAACTGTCCGCTCCGACTGTCCGTCAGTCTGAGGATGGAATGTTGTGCTAAGCTTTACACGAGTCCCCAACTCATTCTGAACGGCTCTCCAGAAATGGGAAGTGAATTGAGGGCCTCTGTCTGATAAGATGGAAACTGGCACACCATGCAATCAGACTATCTCCCGAATATAAATCTGAGCATACCTCTCCGCTGTATAGGTAGTCACCACAGGAATGAAATGGGCCGACTTGGTCAACCTATCCATAATGACCCATACTGAATCAATCTTCTGCAAGGTCCACGGCAATCCTACTACGAAATCCATGGTGATGCGCTCCGACTTCCACTCCGGAATAGGCATCCGTTGCAGTAGGCCACCCGCCCTTTGATGTTCATACTTGACCTGCTGGCAATTCAAACACTTGGTCACATACTTCACTATGTCTTTGTTCATCCCCCACCACCAGAAATGTTGTCTCAGGTCTCGATACATATTCGTAACCGCTGGGTGGATAGAATACCGCAAATTGTGTGCCTCCTCTAGAATCCTCCTCCTCAGACCATCAACATTAGGAACATATATACGACCCTGGAGTCGCAAAACACCATCCTCACCAATAGAAACCTCTTGGGAACCTCCCTGAAGTACAGTCTCTCTGAGAACTGCCAGGTATGGGTCATCGAACTTCCGGGCCTTAATTTTCCCCAATAGTGAAGACTAATAAACTACACACCCTAGAACTTGGCTGGGCTCTGAAATGTCCAACCTCAGAATCCTGTTAGCTAAGGACTGGTTGTCCAAATCTAGGGGCATCTCCTCTGCTGGAATGTATGCCAAGATACCCATACTCTCTGCCTTGCTGCTCAAGGCATCCGCGACCACATTCGCCTTGCCCGGATGTAAAGAAGGCTGATGTCATAATCCTTTAGTAGCTCAAGCCACCTGCGCTACCTCAAATTGAGATCCCTCTGCTTGAACAAATGCTGTAAGCTGCGGTGACCGGTATAAACCTCACAAGGCACCCCATACAAATAGTGCCTCCATATCTTAAGAGCATGAGCAATCGCTGCCAACTCCAGATTGTGCACAGGGTAATTCTTCTCATGAATCTTCAGTTGACGTGAAGCATATGCAATAACTCGCTCGTCCTGCATCAACACACATCCCAAACCAATGCGTGAAGCATTGCAATATATCATATACATCCCTGTACCGGAAGGCAACATAAAAATTGGTGCCGTAGTCAAAGCTATCTTGAGCTTCTGAAATCTCTCCTTACAATCATTGGACTAATGGAATGGAGCACCTTCCGAGTCAATCTAGTCAAGGGGTATGCAATAGATGAAAATCCCTGCACAAATCGCCGGTAATAGCCTGCTAACCCCAAGAAATTCCTGATCTCGGTCGCTAAAGTAGGACGTGGCAAACTCTGAATTGCCTCGATCTTCTTGGGATCTACCTCAATACCTTCTCCTGACACAACATGCTCCAAGAATGCCACTGACTCTAGCCAGAACTCACACTTGGAGAACTTAGCATATAGCTTCTGCTCTCGCAAGGTCTGAATCACTACTCTTAAATGCTGCTTGTGCTCCCCCAAGCTACGTGAGTATATTAAGATGTCGTCAATGAAGACGATAACAAAAGAATCAATGTAAGGCCTGAACACCCTATTCATCAAGTCCATAAATGTCATTGGGGCATCAGTCAAGCCGAAAGACATCTCCAGAAACTCATAGTGGCCATATCTAGTCCTGAATACAGTCTTCGAAACATCCGAGTCCCGGATCTTCAGCTGATGATACCCTGACCTCAAGTCAATCTTAGAGAACACCCTAGCTCCCTGCAGCTGGTCAAACAAATCATCAATACGAGGCAATGGGTACTTGTTCTTGATGGTGACCTTGTTCAACTGGCAGTAATCAATGCACATCTGCATAGTCCTATCCTTCTTCTTTACAAATAGCACTGGTGCGCCCTAAGACGATACACTGGGCCTGACAAACCCCTTTGCTAGCAACTCGTCTAGCTTCTCCTTCAACTCCATCAACTCCTTAGGAGCCATACGGTATGGTGGAATCGATATAGGCTGAGTGCCTAAGGCCAAATCAATACAGAAATCAATATCACAATTCGGAGGCATACCGGGAAGATCAGAAGAAAAAACATTAGTGAACTACCGGACTACTGACACTGAATCAATCGTCGGAGACTCCGCAGTGGTGTCTCGAACATAAGCTAAATAATCTAAACACCCTTTCCCAACCATGTGCTGAGCTTTTATGAAGGAAATGACCCTACTAGGCGTATCAATTGTGGAACCCTTCCACTCTAATCTTGGCGATCCTAGAATCACTAGTGAAACAGTCTTGGCATGGTAATCAAGGACGTCGTGATATGGAGATAACCAATCCATGCCCAGGATGACCTCAAAATCGATCATATCAAGCAACAGAAGATCTGCTATAATCTTGAAACCACAAGTGACTATACATGACCTGTAGATCCGATCCACAACCACAGAATCACCCACAGGAGTAGACACATGGATAGGAGTGCCCAAAGGCTCAGGAGAAAGAACCAGGAAACGAGCAAACAGAGATGACACATAGGAGTAAGTAGATCCCGGATCAAATAATACCGAAGCATCCCTACCACTGACGGCAATAATACATGTGATGACGACATCTGAGGCAAATGTATCTAGCCTAGAGCGTCGGACGTCTGGCCTCCATCTGACTGAGTTGTAGCTGGCTGACCTCTCCCTATCTAGCCTCCACCTCTAAGAAGGCCTCTACTCGTCTGCCCTCCATCTCTAGGTGGCTGGGCAGCTGGTGCTGAAATCGTGGGCCGCTGACCCTGCTGTACTGCCTTGCCCCCAAGTCTAAGGCAGTATCTCCTCATGTGATCGGGATCTCCGCACTCAAAATAGCATCACGGTGTGGTGACCTGCTGCCCTGATGGCTGACCCTGATAACCTGTAGACCCGCTAGAAGAAGCCTGGATAGCCGGTGGACGACATGAACTCTCTGGCCTGGCACTGCAATAAGAATTAGAAGGACCCTGGGGACTATAATACCCACTGTAGGAACCCTAAATAGCTGGCGAGCGGTAGGAATTCTCTGGCATAGCACTGAAATAGGGGCGTGCTGGAGCCCCCCGGGCAGAAGCTGGTGCTGAAACCGGTGGCCTACTAGGCTGGCCCCTCCCAAACTGACCCTCACCCCTAGCTGGGGCACTTCGGAACTCACCAGAGAACCTAGCTCTCTTATCCTACTGTATCTGATCTCTACTGGCGATATCCCTCAATCCGAAGAGCAATCTTGACCACTAGCTGATACTTTGTACCCATCTCCACCTCTCGGTCCGTACCAAATCGAATATCGGGCTGCAATCTAGCGACAAACCTCCGCACTCTCTCCGCATTTGTAGGAAGTATCATAAGTGCATGGCAGGACAACTCGAAAAACCTCGCCTCATAGTCAGTCACAAACATCTAACCCTGCTCGAGATGCTCAAACTGGTACCGCAACTCCTCCCTCTCAAAGGGCAGGATGTACCTATCCAAGAACAACCGTACGAACTGACCCCAAGTGATGAGAGGAGAACCCGCTGGCCTGCCAAGATCATAGGACTGCCACCATCTACAATCCCTGCCCTCGAGATGAAAAGTAGTGAAGTCAACTCTATGCGACTCCAATATCCTTATGTTATGTAGTCTATCCCTGCACATGTCAATGATGTCCTGGGCATCCTTATGACGCTCACCCCTGAAGACCGAAGGATGAAGCCTGGTCCATCTATCCAATAACTTATGTGGATCACCATCCACAGCTAGCCTGGGCTGGGGTGCCACTGCAGCTACTGGCTGAGCCCCATCTGCGGGTAGTGCACCCCGAGTATGATATACTGCAGTTGTGTGACCTGGAGCCTGAGCAGTAGGGGTCTCGGCTCGCCCACCTACCTATGAAGTAGCTGGGTCTGCTGGAAATAAACCAGCCTGAGTCATAGTGTCCATGAACTGTAGCATGCAGCCCATGACCTTCTAAAATCCAGGTGCTATCATGAAATCTGTCGCGGTAGGCTCAGCTGCGGGCACCTCAGCCTGCTCCTCAATAATAGGAACCTCAACAGGATCTACTGGTGGTGCAACTAGAACGGCTCTGGGATGCCCTCGTCCCCTACCATGGGCGGATGCTCTCCCCTGGCCTATACCTCGGCCTCTAGCAACGGGGGGAGCAGCTCCTCCCAGGTTCGAAACATCAGCGGTGCGAGTTCTCACCATCTGTGAGAGAATAAAATAGGGAAATTTAGTACACTAAGCACTGCACGATAGGAAATGAATAAAGAGTAGTCTTTCCTAATACCCTATAGCCTCTTGAAGATAAATACAGACTTCTCCGTACCGATCAACAAGACTCTATCAGGTTTTCCCGAAACTTGTGAGACCTACGTGAACCTAGTGCTCTGATATCATGTTGTCACGACCCATTTCCACATTAGGTCATGAGGGCGCCTGACACCATTGTCAGGAAAGCAACCGCATAATTACTAAATTCTTATGTTATTTTTAATCAAAAATGAGTGATAAAATAATTAATATGGAATTAAGCCAGGAGAGCAAAATACCGTAAATAACATAATCATACAACCCAACATAAATGTCTACCAAAGTGTGTGCCAGAACCTGGTGTCACAAGCTACGGGCAGCTAGTAGAATATACATCCAAAAGATTATCATACTATCCTATTGTCTTCACCCGAATACACAGAAAATAAAAATACAAAAGAAGGACTTCTTCGACTGCGGGTCGACACGAAGGGAAAATCAGCTCACCGTAGAAGTCCCAAGTCCGCTCACGGGTGCGCACCAGAATGATAACCAGATCCACCTGCCTCAGATCCTGTACATTTTAGTACAGAAGTGTAGTATGAGTACATAAACAATATGTACCTAGTAAGTATCCCGTCAAATCTCGAAGAAGTAGAGACGAGAGGTCGACTTGATACTTACTAGGGTCGAACAATATTTCAAAGTGTTATACTAGCAATGAAGAATCATTACTAAGCAACAATTTATAACAAGTCATATAAGTCCTACTCTCCACTATATTTCAAATTAACCGTTTACTTCCTTTTCAATTATCAATTTATATCGGGCCATGAAAGGCAATATAAACATTTAACACTCTCAGGCAGGCAATATAAGCATGCGCAACTATGCCGAGGCGGCGGCCTGATCCAACATAAATAAATTGTGCACTTTACGAGGGTCGACGT
Source organism: Nicotiana glauca (assembly GCA_026770625.1). Classification (NCBI taxonomy): domain Eukaryota; kingdom Viridiplantae; phylum Streptophyta; class Magnoliopsida; order Solanales; family Solanaceae; genus Nicotiana; species Nicotiana glauca. The sequence goes on from MU693449.1 coordinate 109,726, forward strand.
CGTGCTTCTAGATGAATCTATTCATACCTAGGTGATCGGCTCAATCCACAAATAATAAGCAATATCAAGTATACAAACAAAGGCACATCACTAGTCATTAATGCCATGCAAGATTTAAACAAATTTACAAGTTTGCTCTTATCCCCTTTTAAGTCCCTAGCATATCCTAGATGCTCGTATTAACAAGATAATATGGAGATTTATATAAAATAAAGCATGGTGTGGGTCCTAAACTACCCGGACGATTAATATAGTAGTAGCTATGCACGGACTCTCGTCACCTAGTGCGTGCGTAGCCCCCGCATTTAGCAATAATTACTCAATTATTAATCCTATGTGGACAATTCCCTCTTACAAGGTTAGAAACGAGACTCACCTCGCTTCAAAGGGCACTTCCATTACCAAGAAGAACCCCAAACCCTCAATTCGGAGCCGAACGATCACAAACTAGTTAAATAAAGTAAGAACTAGTTAATATAAGCTCACAAGATCGATTTCTAGCTATTCAAGCCATTACCCAACTATTTACATGAGTTTCCTAAATTCAAACTCTGGGCCCATGTGCCCGAGTTCCGAAATTTTTCGAAGGAAATCATTCTCCATTACCTAAGGATCAATAATATATGATTTCTAGTTCATTTTATAACAAATTTCGTGGTTAAATCTTAGTTTTATTAAAACCATAGGTCTACCTCTAACCCTTTGATTTTACCTAATTTTTGGTGTTTAATATACCTAATATACATGTATTTAAACTAAGGTTGAATGGAAATAACTTAACTCACAATGCTATGTTGAAATCCCCTCTTTGGAAGCTCTCAAATTGCCCAAGTGTAGAATAGAAATGAATAAATGCTCTAAGTCCCGTTTTAAAAACACTGCATAGCCCTCTGATGTCGCAATTGCGACATTGAGCTCGCAATTGCTAGATCGAAATTGCGACAACTCATTCGCAAATGCGAACATCCCCCTCTCCTGCCTTGATAGCAAATGCGAAGGAAAGCTCGCAAATGCGAACCCCCTTGGTTTCGCAAATGCGAAGAAGAAGGTCGCAATTGCGACTCCTGCCCAGCCGGCCCAAGTTCACAAATGCGATGCCACACTCGCAATTACAAGTTTGCAATTGCGATGAATATCTCGCAATTGCGAGACCTGCAGCAGGGGCCAAAAAATTACCAGAAAACTGGTATGTTTTCTCAACTCCAACCATGCCTGAATCTCACTCGAGCCCTCGGGGCTCCACTCCGAACACACACGCAAGTCCTATAACCATGTGCAAACTTGCTCAAGCAATCAAATCGCATAATTAATACCTAAAACCATGGATTTAACACCAAAATGCATGAAATCCTCAAGAACACCTAAATTCGTATCTTTTCAACCGAATGTCCGAATCACGTCAAATCAATCTCGTTTGTCACCAAATTTTAGAAAAAGGACTAAAATATTATACCGAACCTGTACCAGGCTCTGGAACCAACCTATGGGCCCAATATCAATATGATCAAGCATTTTTCCTTTTTATTTAACCCTTAGGATTTCAATTTAACAATTTTCAATAAAAATTTATTACTCGGGCTAGGGACCTCAAAATTCGATTCCGGGAATACGCCCAGGTCCCATATTTTTCCACTGACCTCCCGGGACCGTCAAATCACGAGTAAGGGTCCATTTTTCCAATAAGTTGACCGAAGTCAAACTCGGTCTTTTAAGAGAATCTTAAAGAAACAATTAGACATATTTCTCTCAAATCTCTCCCAACTCCCGAACCAACCGTCCCCGCAAGTCATAAATTAGCTAAAGCAAGTATGAAAGGTTTAATTTAGGGGAACGAGGTTCTAAAAGGCTAAACAATCAGTCGGGTCGTTACATTAGCGGTATTTTTCGCCAAATTTTGCGAGGGATATGGACGAAATATCTGTCGTACTTATTATTAAAAAAATTTAAAAAAATATCTTTATGCAATTTTTGATTGATTCCGTCAAAAAATTTGGACTACTTTTTTCTGTCGAAATATTTCGATGAGAAATTGGTCATTTTTTAGTAGTGTCGACTAATTCCCCAAGCCCTTTTTATTTAACAGGATGGTGCACTCATTTTCTTAAAATCCTAGATGCTCCTCTGACATTGAGGTGTCAATATCTTAAAAAAATTGAGTTTTATTCCCTCAATTTCAATTTTGATGAGATAGTTTGACTCAGCTCAGAGTTTAAGAGAAAAGAAGAAGACTTTTGAAACTTGCAGTCTTTAAAGCTTAATGGATAAAATCTTTGTGAAGCCATGATATTTGTGTGGTTATAAAAGCTTCTCATTAAGGATAAATTCGGTAAAATAAAGAGTTTAAAGTTGAATTATTTCAAATTTAGAAATGTGTCATTTATTTTGCAATACACTAAAAACGAAAGTACCTATCTAATTTGAAACGGAGGAAGTAACATATTTTGAAGTATATAAGATAACTCTAGTTCTAATATCTACGAATCTCTTTCCTCATAAACTTTTCCATCAAGGGCACTTGGAACCCCAACACGAGTTCTCAAAACCTTAGTACGAGTACTTGAAAGCTTAGCACTAAGTAGGGGTGACAAAATGGTTAAAAGAAGACAGTTAACCATCTATATTATCCTCTAAAAATAGGTTGGATAATGAACTTTTTAAAACGGGACAAATATGGATAAGAACTATATTATCCATTTAGAAAATGAATAACTAATGGGTCTAACTTTTACATTTGTAAATCCTCAAATTGGAGGTTCCTCAAGGTAAGGAGACTAAAAATTCTCCCAAAAGTGATCATATGCAAGAATTCATGGATATTATGGTTACCCATATTATCTGTCGGTTAACCTATTTTTTATTCGTATTAAATAAGGGTTGGGTCGGATAATTTATTCATTTTTTCATTATTCGCTTTTGACCTGAATCATATCTGACCCGCCCTGCCCGATTGCCATTCCTAGCATTGAGTTATTGGTAGTTTGATACAATATTCATGGATCAATGTGTCTATGCCTCTGGTTGTTCCTCCAAACAATGAACTTTCGAAACCAAACCGAACGTAATGTTTACAATGAAATTCCTAAACCAAAAGAAGGGCCAACTTAAATGGATTCGTTTCTTTCTTTGGTTCTGCTATATGGACCAACAAGGCTGGATAGGCTTTAGTTGGTCGAATCTTGTTCGGAATTATCATTACTGGGCTGGGTATTTTGATGTCATACTCATAAGCCTACTTTTTCGGACCTTTGTTATCAGTAAAAAAAGTAAAAATAGCACGGGCTAGCTATTTATTGGATTGGTAATCGAAAAATAGCCAATATTCACAAAGTCATTAAAAATAGCCATTATTTGGCTAAAATACAAAAAGTTTCAGCTGTTTGACCAAAAAAAGTATAGATATTTGATTAAACTAATTAAATTTAGGTAATGAAGGGTTAAACCTACTTAATGATAATGCTTCAGATATACGATCTGATAATATGAGTAACGTTGTTTGACATTGAGAACAGATTAAATGCAGCAGGTAGTTAATGTTTCAAGATCATCAATGAAAAGAGAATGTCGAGAATAAATAGCAATAAATGGAATGAAAGTAAATAGACTGAATAATTAATCCAATATTGAATTACGTGGATGATTCCTCCCCCTGACAATAATAGATGAAAACAAATACTAAAACATAGGGATTCTTCTGGGATCTGATGGAAAAGGTGTGGAATAATAGACAATCGAATCTCTTTATAAAGGTAATGTCTATATTCTTTCGAGAGAGAGAGTCTATTTCTCATAGAATGTTCTTATCAGAGAATATTAACCTCCCCCCCCCCACCTTATCTCTCTTTCTATTTATATGGGACATACACCCAGTCAACCCTAAAAGTACAAGTACAGAGAATATTCAATGGAATATTCTTTTAAAACTAGCCGTTGTTGCTGCTCTTGATGCTTGATCTCGACCGCTATCGGCTGCTCGGCTATGAGCCCCTCTATTTAGGTCCCGACCTCGACCATATTACTTTTTATAACACCACTTTGTGTTAAATCTCTTTTAAGACAAATTTAGACCCATACAGTTAGTCCATCCGCTTATTGAGATCGACTATGGACGACCTTGATGAGCGGAATCTATTAGTCGTGGTCGAGATATTTAGGCGGGTAGTTTGAACAGTGTCATTGGGCATTGACGGTTTGTTTTTCTCGGTATTGATGCGTTAATTGTTATAAATAGAGAGGTGAAACTCTTACCCTCACTCTTTGCTCTGCCTAACATTGAGAATTTGTGTCTTCTTCTTCCTTCTTCATTCGGGGTTTCTGCTTCTGTTACTATCCCTCATGTTTTGGTTTTCGTTAATTTCGGTGAATTTTGTTACTTATGGTTCTTTTGTGCTTATATTATCTTTATACATATACCAACAAAGATGGTTAACATATCTTCTGGTTCTGGGGAAGTTTCTGACCCCAAACCTTTAGCAATGCGTGTGCCCCTCCCCCATAACGATGGAGCAACCATTATTGTAGAGGATGACAGCTTCCCTATGGTGGAGGAAATAATCCCTCGTACGGAGAAAACTAAGTCCGATTTCTCAAAGTTACCAGAAGATGAATTCGAAGTCTCAGAGTGTCGATGAAGGAGGTGGCTCTTTCCGAGTTTAGGGCTAGATTCGAAATACCCGCCCGTATAGACCTAATCTCTGAGGGGCACGACATGGTGCAAATACACCGCCCTGGGTACTGCGCCTTCTATGCCTACCCCTTCTACGTGAGTTATTCTTTCCCTATTATTCCCCTGGCTAAAAAGTTCTGCCATTATTACTGAGTATGCCCGGCCTAACTTTCCCCTTATATCTACAAGCTCATTCACATGATCTCGAAGTTCATGAAGTTGGCTGAGGTCGAGGCAGCAGTCTATCACTTGACGCATCTCTTCGCTCCCAGTTTTTACAGCGGAACGATGTTATATTTTCGCCATCAAGGCAGCAAATGTCTAGTGGTACAAATGGACCATAAGGCCAACCATCACTTCTGGCTCAATTAATTCTATGTCAAGATTGAGGACGTAGTGATTAATGCAAGAGGGTTCCTAGAGCTTTGGAACTACGCTTGTAGGCATCCTTCCCCTTTCTTTTTATTGTACATTATGTTGGTTGACTTTGGTTGTGTTGACTATCCTTTCTTCATGATGCTGAGTTCGAGCCCCCTCCTCTTGTTGAAGATATTCACGATTGGGTTAGTCGGATCCTTCCTCATATGGTGGGGATTCGCAAGTGGTTTGCCTTCCGTGCTAAGTTCCGGCCCAAGCATCCCAGTGAGTGCTTATTTTCGGTCTTTGTTGTTGTCTTTCTGATTGGTCACTTTTCATTATTGCGGGGTTTGACCTTGACCTTCTTCTCTTTATTTTATTTTTAGGATGGAGAGGTTTGAGGAAGTAGAAAGATCCTACTCCTGAGTATCGCCAAGCGAACGCTACAACAGGATCCGCCCTAATTACAACCGTGATCGGGCTTGCCCGATTCTCTTCCTCAGTTTGGCCTCCGACCTCAACTAAACCATCTCGACCGGCGGCGACTTCAACAGCGGAAACCTCAGCTTTTCGTGTGCTGCATTTTGTCGATGAGTCATCACAGAGCGAGGAGGACTTGGTTCCTCGCTAGATGGAACCATCTGAGCAGTGAAGTTTTCGAGGGACAATCATGAGCCAACCACTGCTATATATGAGAGCAACGTTGGTCTGCCGTCTGAAGGCCCACCATTAGCGGGGACCATGAAAGGTATGATTTTGCCTGAGGCAATTGTTCCAAGAGATAAGCCATCGACTTCGAGGCCAGTCGACTTTCCCACCATATCTACCCATGAGAGAGGCAAAGGGGTCACTGATGGCGGTTATAAGATGGGGTCCGACCTTGATCCTAACTAAGTTCGGATGCTAAGCGAGGGGTTTACTCATGTTAAAGTCAGGTTGGATGGTTCCTCGAGGACTATTGTGGTTCCTATGTAGCGGACCTACTGCTGAATATAGAGGATATGGTCTCTTCCTTAGATCACCTTTGCTCTGATGTGGAGGGCAGGACCCTCAGGATGTTGAATGATGTCGCCCTATCATCGGGCGTAGTCGTCCTCACCCTTAGGGTAAGTTTTCCGCCCTCTCCAATTTCTGTACCTTACACTCTACTCTCTGATTTTGACTGATTTCCTACTCATTTTTCTTTTTAGATCATCATTTTGGAGATTAAGAGTGCCCACCGAGCAGAGAGGCATAAAACATTTTTGAGAAGATGGAGAAAAAGTATCATGAGTATCCCAATAAGCACTACGAGATCTGTAGGAGGTTTGGCGATAGTGGAAACTTCCAAGCCATCAGGAACAAGCTGAAGTAGAAGAATGGCGAGTTAATGAGGGTCATCGGCAAGTGCAACATCCTTGAAGGGGCTTTGAGAGACAAGTAATAGGAGCTTTAGAAGAGCAGGGGAGTCGAAGCCTAATGTGCTGACGTTCAAGCCCAAGTGATATCTCTATGGGCCGAACTTGAGCAATGTTTGGTCAGTGTTGATGCCCTAAGTGATGAGGTCACCGAGAAGGAGTCATATTTGGAGAATACTGAGTTGGCGTAGTTGGTAGCTTTAACAAATGTGTAGGCTTTGGAGGCTACGATCCGTGTTCTCCGATTTGAGCGGGCAAACGATTTGGAGATGACCAAACTCAGAGAGGAGCAGCTCAAAGAGTGGATAGGGGAGTTAGAAAAAGAATTTTTGAGCTTTGGTGACCAAATCGTCGTTCTCGAAACCGAGAAGGTGCAATTGTTGGCTCAGCCGTCCTCCTCTTACATTTTTTGCTTATCCTGATGTGCCGCGTGATTTATATGAGAAGTGGATCTACGGTGAGGCTCAGCTGGATATATTCTAAGATTTGATGATGGTGAGAAAAGTTCTTAAAATCAATTTTGAGGATGTTCGTGCGAAGGCGCGTGCAACTCGGATCGCTTGCGGTTATGATCCTACTACACCAGGGGCTGACGATGGTGATGAGGGCTTGGATGAAATAGAGCAGAATGCCTGGTACGAGGATGAGTATACGGGTGGTGATGGCAGAGATGGCGTTGTTGGGTCAGGTGGTGAGTGATTTTTCTTCTATTTATAATTTTTTGTGCACGCTTTTGCTGGGCGTCTGTACTAGCCATTGTAAATGTTTGAAGTATGAAATGTTATTTTTATAGTTCGTGCATGATCTATCTTCTGTTCAAACTTGTATTCTTCTTTGCTATGTTCTGCCATTTGATCACCTTAATCATAAGAATTTTGGTTTTAGCCATGGCCGGGGCCGGTAGGTGTTAATTTGAACTAGGTCGAATATCAGTTAATTTGAATGAAGTCGAATATATTAATTCAAGTGAGGTCGAACATGTTAGCTAATTCGAGCAAGGTCGAATGTTATTTAATTCGAACGAGGTTGAATGTAAGTTAATTCGAACGAGGTCAAGTGTGAGTTAATTTGAGCGAGGTCGAATGCTATTTAATTCGAACGAGATCCAATGTAATTCAGTTCGAACGAGGAAGAATGTAATTTAATTCAAATGAGGTCAAATATAAGTTAATTCAAGCGAGGTCGAATCTGAGTTAATTCGAGCAAGGTCGAATATTATTTAATTTGAATGAGGTCGAATATAATTTAATTTGAACGAGGTCGAATGTAAGTTAATTCGAACAACATCAAATATCAGTTAATTCGAGCAAGGTCGATGATATTTAAATCGAACAAGATCGAATGTTATTTTTGCTTAATTGATGCAGAGTTGCTTTAGCAAAAACATGGGTGAACTTCATGTGCTTATGCTTTGCTTATATATATTGGAGAAATTTACATGTTTTCTGGGATGCCATTCGAGTCCCAGTCAATCTATCCCCTTCATTGGCCGACACGGAGAAGTATTGAGAGGTTGGGCAATGAACTAATCAACCTGTGTGCTCATCTACCCATACTTTAGCCTAAAATGTTCTCCTTGTCACCTCATTAAAAAACTTCCCAAGAATACCCAATTGGGACAAATCTCGGGTAAGGGAAAAAGAGTACGGCAACATTTTTCCTTAGAAGTTAAAGTACTTGAGGTGGGTGATGTTCCAGTTGTTTGGTAGTAGTTTTCCTTCCATTGTTTCTAGTTGAAATGACCCTTTGTTTGCTGCTGCTGTGATTTTGTATGAGCCATCCAAATTCGTTCCCAATTTTCCCTCCCGTGGGTTTTTACTTGCTTGCGTTTTGTCCTTGAGCACGTAATCCCCGACTTTAACCTTGTCTTTTTTTATTATAGTAACATTCTGCCTGTTGTTTTCGGGTGATCATTCTTATAGTGCATATCTCTCTATTCTTCTTGTTCGTCGAGGTCCTGCCTTCTGCTTTTGTCATTTCTCAACCCGCTCTTATGAGGGTATCTAAGACTTGGTTCTCCGACCTCGACCAGTATTACTGCATCAGTCCTATAAACTAATGTGTAGGGTGTCTCACATGTGCTCATTTTTTGCATTGTGCGGTATGCCTATAGCACTTCTGGTAGTAGTTCTAGCCATAGTCCCTTAGCGTTCTGGAGCTTTTTCTTTATAATGTTCAGTATAGACTTATTGGAGGTCTCCGGTTGCCCATTGCCCGCGGGATGGTATGGAGTGGAGAGTATTCTTTTGATATGCCACTTTTCGAAGAATTCGACGACCTTTTTTATGGTGAATTGGGTCCGTTGTCACAACTGATCTCTTTGGGGAGGCTGAAGCGGCACACAATATTTTTCCATATGAAGGTGATTACTTATTGTTTGTGTATATTGGTGAATGTTCCTGCTTCTACTCACTTAGAAAAGTAGTCAGTTAAAGCCAAAAGTAATTGCACACTTCCTTACCCCGCAGGGAGGGAGCTGACGATGTCATTCCCTCACTTAATGAAAAGCCAGGGGGAGGTGACAGAATAGAGGTGCTCGCCCTCTTGGCGGATCATAGGGGCATATTTTTGGCAGTGCTCGCATTTTCTCACGAAGCCGGCGACCTCTTTTTCATGGTGGGCCATTAGTAGCCTGCTCGTATGAGACATCTGATCAGAGCTCGATTGACGGAATGAGCTCCGCCGTGACCTTCGTGGACTTATCGGGTCCAAGCCTACACTACTATTAACTAACGAGGGTTGTCGATGTAGTTTTAACCCAACTAGGTCGGGATCAAATTCATAGGGAGTTAATAATTGGAATTAGGTTTATATCTAAGCAAGATGCAGGCTTTGAGTCTAATTATACTTCCACAAGTGTTGGGTTTGATTTCTACTTCTAACTTTACTCTAAGATTGCAATGATTGAAACTAAGGATAATGTTTTTGCTGTTGATTTTCAAATGGTTAAAGAGACTAGGGTCGTGACTTCTACCTAGGTGGACTACATAGATGGATATATAATGGGTAGCAAGAATCTAGGGCAAGCTTGATTAGTTAGGGTCGTAATATAGCTATCACACGCGGGTACTCCCTCTATACCTCTCGGTAGTTTGAGTGATTTTTCCCAATTTGGCATTCTCAAGTCCAAATGGGTATTCATGCAATTCAACTGATATTAGATCAAGTCGGGTATTACTATATCTAGGTTTAACCCTTTAATTGAGGCTATCAATTTCTCGAGTTCACCACAATTCCTTGTTAGTCTTGTTTTCCTCGACTTAGTCCATTTTTCTCAAGTAGAGATTAAGTCATAAAGGCATGAATAAATGTTTGCAATCATTAATTCTATAGTTCTAGCAAGAACTAGGCCAAACATCACTAACTCATTCACATACAAGCCCTAAAATCAAATACTCATCAAATACCCACACTAGGGTTGGGTCACCCCTCTAGCTATGGGTTTAGCTACTCATAGAAATAACAGAAATTAAAAAATGAAATGAAGATAAAATTCATAATACTAGATTAAAGGATGAAAATCTAATGCTAAAAGATAAATCTAGTACAAAATTTTCCAAAATAGAAAACTCAACCGTCTCAAGTGCTCCTCTAATACATAACATGACCTAAAAATGACAAAGAGTTCAATTTATACTAAGTTAAAAATATCTGACAAAAATACCCCTGTGGAGGTTATGCGACCGCATAATTTTGAGTGCAGCCGCATTCTTGCTTTCGCGGCCGCACAATTTTGAGGTTCGCATTTTTCAATTTGGATCTGGGCTGAGGTGAGCTTTCGCGGACTGCATAATTTCGATCGTGGCTGCACAATTCTGACACGGACCGCACTTCTCTCTTTTGCTCAAATTGTAAGCTCTTTGTACCTCAATCATCGTGTTCCGTGTAATTTCAATCGCTGTCTCACAAGGACTTTTGCAGCCGCACATTTCTGGTGCAGTCCACACTCATCTTTAGCCAAAAATCACACTCTCTAAATATCCCTTATGCGGTCCGTGTAATTATGCTCGCGATTGCACAATATTTGTACGGTCCGCCCTTTAGAACTATTTTCCCAGCCTTGGTTTTTGTTCAACTTTTGACTCCTTTGTGAGTTGATTAACGTTCCTTTGGCTCATTTTGAACAATTCCTGCAAGCAAGCATATTTTATTAGTTTTCGGGAATACCTTCAAGCATTTTTGGCCTAAAACACAAGTAAAGGAGAGCAAATAATAGGTTAAAATCCCTACTTTTCAACTCCCCCAAACTTAAGCTTTTGTTTGTACTCAAGAAAATAAGGTAATTCCCACATCCACTAAAATTGTAGGATATTTCAGCTGCCCTAAGGTGAATCAATCATGCATCAATCGGACTAACAATTACCCTCAACACAAATAAATTATCAACAAAACCATGTTTTGACTTTTTGATTACCATAGTTCTAATGTGATACTAGAGCTTCAAGAGTTGACTTAACTCACCAAGGAAGCTCGCTCTATTACGTAGGTCATTGTGGAACCCAAACTCCTCCTCCTCTACTCTCCATAAGCAAATCTCACTTTAGAATGTAACACTCAACACAAGGATTATGAAGAAGTACTCGCATCTCTCTCAAAAGAATGACACAAGTCTGGCTCTAAGTACCATAAGCTTGCCCCTTATGTAAATCACCACTAATGTAAGCGCACTCAACTCGAAATCATATAGGGCTTTTGTCGGAATGTAATGAAGGCTTTTTGATCAATATATGACTTATTGGCATATGATGGATTTATCTTTCCTTAAGCACTCTATTTTCTCATTTTGGCTCATACTTTCTTTTTTTTGGCAAACCGCTAGGCAAGCGCCTAGGGCTAGTTTTTACTAATAATAAAAAGAAAATTACAACAAAAGGAAAAGTATAAATAAGGGGGACAAAAGCATCGGTGTAGTCGCTTATATGCCTTGGCTATATAATTACTCCTCTGCGCCTCACATTGCCTATGGCAGCATCATGTAGAGGATTCATGGAGCAGCTGCCTGCAAAGTCTCACGAGGGCAGATAATCTCATAATCGTGTGGATTTTTCCAGAGGCATAGGATCAAGGAAAAACTAACTGGGCTAAACCTTACCTTACTAATCCTATTAAGGCATAAAATATCCTCACTAGCAAGCATGTAAAAAGAAAGAACTAGCTAAAACTAAATATTCGATGATCATCACAGAGTTTATAACATACTCGGTGATGATATTACAAATCAGGATACTAACATAATGGTAGAATAAAATGATGAAAGAATTATAATGCTATCCCTTCTTGTCGAAACTTGTAATTTCATCAATTTGTAATTCTTTTTCATCACACTCCCAATTTTTCCAGAAGTATTCAAAATTCATGATTTCTTTTTAGAGCGGTTGGATCTTGTTGATGTAGTTGGGGCGGCCTGCTTTTGTTTGGCATTTCTCATTGGAGGTCGCCTAACATTTACAAAATCGCTAACCTTGTCGTCCCAACTATTTTTCCTTGTATGCGTCTTCTTACCTTTGTCGCTATGCTTCGGTGATAGATCCCCTTTTCTTGATGCATGTGCATCACATTCTTGCAACATTGCATCTTCCTCTCCCTGTGCAAAAATTTCTCTCCCCAGATTCACATGTTGTGGGTCATCTTGGACATTACCTTTTGTCACCAAAGTGTTTCCTTCATGAGGATTAGCCACAATTGCGTTGCTTTGTTGTTGTTCTTTGACTTGTATTTTGTTTCTGCTTGTACTCATTCTTCCAGTACTACCACCAGCTGGAATTAAGGATCTTATTGGATTTGACTTTACCATTGCATCCACTAGCTCCCTATCTTCTAACGAAATGATTGGATTGGTTGTAATAAGTTGTTGCTGCCTAGTGTTTGGATTATTTCTACTTTGCTACTGCTGCACACTAGCAATATCTGGAGTATTCTGCTTGGATTCTATAGCTTGAACTAACATTCTAACTGCTGCATTTGGATTGGCTGCAATTGGAGATTTTCTGGGGGTAAAGGCAGGAGCATGGATGTTCAATTTGGTCGTGGGACTGGATGAAATTGCACCATGCAGTTTTGGCTTCACTGGAGGATCAATCTCCTCACCTGCAGTCTCCTGATCGACTTCCTACTCACCTTCTTCAGAAAAATAGCTTGCAAATCCATCACCCCAATCCTCTTCCTCATCCTCCTCTCTTTGGTCAAGACACAACTTTGCTTTAATAGCCATATCCCTCATATTAGCTTGTAGCACCTCATTGTTATTTCCAGTAGACAACATTAGCTACCTAGATTCCCCACCGTGCACACCACACGAGTCTATGGATTGTGTAGAAACATGAAACACTGATTTGTTTAGTGTCACAATGGGTTGTTTAACCATATTAGTGTTCATTAACATTGCTTCCTGATTCTCTTTAATAATTTGTTCCACATGAGGGCTGGAGAAGTGCAAGGTTGTGACAGAAGAGCTATGTCCTTGTTGGCTAGTCAGTTCTTTCTTCAAATTACTCATTGAGGCCTTTGATCGATCATTCAATTATGTCGCTAAATTGTGATTGTCCTATGGTTGTTTACCACATTTGTTGCTTGGTGCTAACTCCTTAGACATCCCATTACCATTCAAATCAGTTGTATCACCTCCATCCCCTCCATTAATTTCCAGAATTTCGAAAGAATTTTCCCTGGACACAAGGTTAGAGTCTTTTGGTCGAAAATCTTTTGTCTGTTGTTTTGATGATGGTCCTTTCTTTGGAGGTGATTTTTTGTGGGATACCACATTTCAAACCACTCCATTGTTGTTTTGGCCCTCACCTTCAGGCATAAGCTGTAAAGCCTTTACCCCTGAGCTCTGCCCCAAATCACCTTGACCATTAAGATTAAATTGGATATGACTACCAGTTAGCTCAACAACCACATTTAAATCTGCTGCAGCTGATGCACCAATTGCATTAGTAGCAGACTATAACTTCTCAGATGTTTGAACTTTGTATTGCTCACCTTTGTCAATCTTTGAAACTGCTACATTATTTTTGGTAAAAGTTGCTCGAGCAGTTCCCACCTGTGCATTATCATAATTCATAACCTGCTGACACAGCTCCAGTTTCTCTGTTTCCTCTGTTGCAGCTGGATCAACATACTTCTTTGAATATGCTACAATTGATGCAACAGTTGCAGCATTAGCATAATGCAGCTTATAACTTGACTGCATATCTGGAGTTACTGCTTCTAAATTTTGCAACATCTGATGACCAACTACAGGTTCTTTTGAGCCTGTATCAACACCTGCCTTGATCTCATGTTCCACTAATACATTTATTGCATGAATCTTGTCACTGGTCGGTCGATTTGCATTAGGTTCAGCAACCCCTGTAGCTTCTCGATCCCCAGATCCCTTCAATGCAACAGTAGCCTCCTCATATGAGAGTTCAACAACTCCACTATCAGCTCCAGTTAGTCCAGCTCCAGTCACTGCCTTGTACATCGTTGCTAAAGCTGTTGTAGCTGGTATATCATATGGAGGTTTAGCCTTAGTTGGTTGATTAATGGCCTTAATCACAGTACCCCTATACTCCAAATTTGAAACCAACTCCTTAGCTAAACTAGGTACAGCTGCAGGTACTGTATCAATTTTTTGATTTTCAGCATTCTGTACAAAATTCTGCTACTCAATACTTTGATCTTGCACTGAAGCATCTACCAAATTTTGGGCAGCCCTTTTTGCATTGAGATATTCCCTAGCATCACCTTTTAGCTTGTCAAGATTGCCCAGTTCTTCACGATCCTCCACTACAACTGCTTCGTCGTTATTTTTCTCATTCTTCCAACAACAAGATCTTTCATCATGTGCTTCATGTTTACAAAATGAACAATATTTTGGGAGGTTGTCATACACTATCTCCTAGTACTGTTCTACTAAATTCCTAGATTTTTTATCCACAATATGAATCCTAACTCTCTTAGGATGTTTATCCAATAAGTCAAGACACCTTCACCTTTGCCGTACTTGGTTGAGTTCGCTCATGAGTCGCTTTGTCCACAGCTAAAGGCTTACCCACTGTTGAAGCTATAGACATTAACGACTTTTTTGCAAAGAAATTTGCAGGAAGATCAGGTAAGGGAATCCAAACAACTGACTTTGAAGTTTCTTCGCGCGGATTAAAACCAATTGTCCAGGGGAACGATCTAAAGAAGAACTCTCCCCCCTTTGACTTAACAAAGCCTGTGGATCTTGATAAAACTTGAACATAATCTTTAAATAAATTAAACCTTACCAATATATTTTGGTATTCCAATTGTCCAACATTACAGTAGCCTTTGACATTAATTGCTTAGGAATCAACTATCGCAAATCTTGAAGATCGGGTTTACCATACGATAACTAGAGGATGATTGCTTGATGTAGTCCTTCTTCAATGGTGAAAGCATTCACCTCTTCAATGGTGAACTCCACAATAGGTTCACCATGTTCAAAAGTGACTAGGTATAGCTTGAGCTTTGATGAATTTGCGACAGAATGCTTTCCTTGAAGTTGCAACAAATATGAATGTTTGTTAACGTTATTTGGATCTGTTTCTCTATTGATTTGAATTGGCTCTACCATAGCTTGGAGCTGGGGGAGAGGCCTGCAAGTCCATGATTGAAATTAATCCACCATTTCTGTCCAAGAAATCAGGAAAATCATCGAGGAAAATCTGAAAAACTCGTAGCTACAGTGATGCGCGAATTTAGAATCAAGATTTGTTACACATGGCTATGGATTTGAGGATGACACCAACAGGGGATTGTTCACAAAGAGAAGGGGGTTCTTAATCTTGTGAACTTACCTTGCCGGACGCCGGAGTTATGGCCGGAAAATAGTGATGAAATTACTATTCATTCTCTTCCTAGACAATAATGGATTTACCTTGAACATTACATGAAAATTTATTTCTAAGTGTTTGGCATTGCATAACAAGTGATGGCTCATACTTTATTGACTCTTTGAGTCATTTTATTCTTCCATAGGGGAACTAGAGAGACACACTGTCACTCTTTGTTTCTCATGACAATCATTTTTCTCATTTTCTAATCATTTCATGCCTTTCATCATTACTTTTTTGGAGTCCTTTCAAATTTCTACGTTATTCACTTTCTTTTTGACATATTTCTTTTTGGCCTTTCTTTCTTTTCTTTGCCTTCCCTTTTCTTCATTTTTTTTTGTTCTTTGTATCTTTTATCACTTTCACCATCATCATCTCTCCCCCGAACTTAAGCTTTTGTCAATTATCAATCAAGAATGCCAAGGAAAGATTGGGTGCCAAGAGAGGGTCAGATTATAGAACGGATAAAGGCTTGTAACGTGATTATTAAAAGAAAAAGGGCTTCAGCTCAAAGGGGTTGACTAGGGATATCGCATTGGTTGGCTACAGAATCTTTCAAGTTTCAAATTGGATCAAGGAGAGCCTAAAATAATTTCTCAAGTCGAGCTACACTTAGAATCTCGCCTAGACAAACATTCAGGGAACGTTCTAGACTTATTGGCACAGAACTTGCATTTGCAATTCAATACCTCACCTCTCATGATGCTGGATTATTAAAGAGAATAGAGTCGAGGGCCCACAACCACATAGCTAAGATTGAACATCACAAATGCCTCAATTATACCACTCGATGATTGTTTTAGTCAACACAAAAGTCTAAAGGTCACAACAAGAACTATTCATTGCCAATCAACTTGTTCTAACCATAAAGTTGAAGGTAAATGTGCTAGTACCACGTCAAGCATGCTTTAGACACTTTTATTCATTACGACTATATACGCCAAAACATAAAGAAGACAGACTCAATCCCTTAATAATGTTGTCACGCCATCCATCGTTGGGTAGAGCTACCCAATTCACACAACATCTACCTTTGGAATGAACCATGCATTAAGAAAACCAAAGGTTTATTGTCAACAAAAACTCAAAAAGAAGCTACTAAAGTAAATTAGAAGCTATGCTACTAAGAAAAAATAACGAAAGAAGTTATGAAGTAAACTACAGAAATTAAACTGGATATATACAAACTTGAGGTAAAGCGAGTATTTACATAAATGAAAATGAATATATACATCAAATAGTAAAAATATATGCATACCAAAAGTAAAAATAAAGAATATATACATACCAAAAGTAAAAATAAAGATAAATAAAGAAAAAGAAAAATAGTGTAATGGTTATTACATACCAAATGTCATCAAATCAAAATGGACCACTCCCAAATGAAAAATACCATTTTTCTCAATGCTCGAACAAATAAGAACTGGGAAAAGGGGTAGAGAGTAGAGAAAACTCCCTATGTGGTCTCTGCCTGCATTGGGTTATCAACATCATCAACCTCGGTCTCCTCTAACTGGATCTCCACATCCACTAACTGGGGAACTACGGGGCTGCTGAGCATCTGAATCAACTCCTCAGCAGTGTGTGATGCTGCATTTGGCTCCTCAGACTGGCCGGCTGCTGCCCTTAGTGCCTTAGGCTCTATTGCATGTCCTGCTGGGACTGTCTCCTCCATGAGAAGGTCCATTCGCAAATCCCCTGCATGTGCAATCTTCTCAACCTCTTTGCTCAACTTCTTGACCGACACCTTTTGAGTCTTTCGCAACTTCTTCACCTGCTTCCCCAAATCCTTGATTACCTTCCCATATGTATCAAGAGTCTCCTAGATCTTCTTTTGGTCATCCAGTATCTTCTTTTGGTTGTCCAAAATCTTCTTCAATTAGTCTTTCCCCGATGGAGGTACCTGAGGCACTGTTGGGGCTGCAGACTCTGTTGCCACTATACTGGATGTGGCAAAAAGCTTTGTGGTAACTCATGGACAATGGGGACAAACTCAATAGAAGGAACCTCAGCACTAGAATCACGAACATAGGCCAAACACCCCTTCTCGACCATACGCCAAGCCTTCATATATGAGATAACACCGTAGGCAAAATGACTAGGAGTCCCTCTCCACTCTAAACAAGGCAAACCCGGTAAGGCTAAGGTCATAGTCTTGGCATGACAGTCCAAGATAGCGTGGTAAGGTGATAACCAGTCCATCCCCAATGTAACATCAAAATCAACCATGTCTATAAGCAATAAATTTACAAGAGTCTCAAGACCCCTAATCACTAGAATACAAGAGCAATGGACTCGATCTACCATAAAAGAATCACCCACCGGTGTAGAAACATAAATAGGAGCACTCAAAGAATCACTTGGCATGACAAGATACGGTACAAAATAAGATGAGACATAGGAGTAGGTAGACCCTGGATCAAATAAAACTAAAGCATCTCTGCCACAAACCAGAACAGTACCTATAATAACTGCATCTGAAGCCTCAGCCTCGGGCCTAGTTGGAAGAGCATAACATCGGGGCTGGGCCCCACCACTCTGGACTACATCTCTAGGTCGGCCTGCTGCTGGCTGGCCTCCACCTCTAGCGGTCTGAGCTCCACCTGTAGCACCTCTACCTCCGCCTTTAGCACCTCTACCACCACCTCTAGCTGGCTGGGCAGCCTGTGGAATACCTGGTGCCTGAACCATAGCACGGGAACCCTGATACGAAGAACTGCTCGAAGCTCAAGGGCAATAACTAGCAATGTGCCTCACGTCACCACAAGTAAAACAAACCCTCGGCCGTTGGGGCTGACGACCCTGGAAACTCTGAATCGATGGTGCACTGATAGGAGCTGGTGGTGCAATGTAGGACTGCTGATCAGAATACTACATCTAAGAACCACGGCCACCTGAAGCACCATGAGAAACCTAAAGTGCTGACTGAAATGGCCTAGGAAGATGGCCTCTATCATACGAATCCCTGCCTCTAGACGAGGCACCACTGAATCTGCCCGACTAACGGGGTCTCTTGTCTACCCTATGACCACCCCATGTGATAGCACCATCTCAACTCTCCAGGCCACATTGGTCACCTCCTGGAAGGATATCTCACTCTTAGTTTCTCTAGCCATCTGGAGAAGAATTGGCTGAATGAGTCCATCAATGAACTGTCTCACTCTCTCCCTCTCAGTGGGAAGTATATTAAGAGCATGGCAAGCCAAATCAATGAATCTGATCTCGTACTGGATGACTGTCATGGATCCCTGCTGGAGGCACTTGAACTGCTTCTGATAGGCCTCTCGCTGTGTAGTAGGGAGAAACTTCTCCAGAAATAGCTGTGTGAACTGCTCCCAGATCAAGGTTGGCGATCTTGCTGGTCTAGCTAAGCAATAATCCCTCTACCAAGTCTTGGCGGATCCAGAAAAGAAAAATATAGCAAAATCGACCCAGTTGGTCTCAGCTATCCCTATGTTCCGAAGAACCTCGTGATAGTTGTCTAGATAGCCCTGTGGATCCTCAGTAGATGCACCGCTGAAAGTAGTAGTGAAGAGCTTGGTGAACCTGTCCAATCTCCACAAAGTATCGGCAAACATGGCTGCACAATTGCCGGTCTATGCTACCACACCCGGCTGAACCGCTCTAACTGGCTGAGCTGCTGAAGTCTAAAACTGGGGAGCTACCTGCTCCGGAGTGCGAGTAGTAGGAGTCTGGGCTCCTCCTCCAGCCTGAGAGACGGCTGGTGCTACAAGAAGTAAACCTGCCCTGGTGACACTCTCCATAAGGCCCACTAGATGGACCAGAGCATCCTGAAGAACTGGAGTAGAAATAAACCCCTCTGGGACTTGAGCTAGGCCTGCCAGAACTACTGGGGCTGGAACTCATCATCAAAATCAACCGACCCCATATGCTGGTATGTGCCTGGCCTAACCCCGGCGAGGTAGTGATGAGGCTAGGACCAGACTCCACAAGTAAACTACAATAAATAATAAAAGCTGGGAAGGTGAAATATGCTTCGGGGAATAACAGATAAAACAGTATCTCAAGAGAATTATCAGGAAACCAAAATTAAACTTCTAACAAGGATAAGGAAAACAAAGGCAGATTTCACTCTCTGTTCACATCTTGTTGCAGACATGCAACTCGATCCCTTTTCTCATATCCTGTGGTAGGCATACCATCTGCTCCCATTTCATCAAATCTCGTGGTAGGCGTACCACTCGATCCCATTTCATTATATCTCGTGGTAGGTGTACCACTCGATCCCTTTTCCTTATATCTCGTGGTAGGCGTACCACCAGATCCCATTTCATTATATCTCGTGGTAGGCGTACCACCAGATCCCATTTCATTATATCTCGTGGTAGGTGTACCACCCGATCCCATTCCATTATATCTCTTGTAGGCATACAACCCGCTCCCATTTACAAGACAACACAAAATCATAAGGAATCCCGGCAAGGGAACAAAGTAATGTAATAACTTCCCGGCAAGGGAGCAACAATATCAAGGCAAACATCCCGGCAAGGAGAATCAGCTATAACCAATCCTAACTCAACTCCTACTCATCTCAATTAGTACCAAAACTCAATCATAAATAAAATCCACGAAAATAAACTAAATCTTTGCTCAATATCGAGAATAATCAATTAAAGCATCCGTATTAACATTTAAGAACACAACATCTATCAATAAGACTCATGGTCATGCCCGACACCAACGTATAGATACTCGTCACCATGCCTATATGTCGTACCCAACAAGAAGCAATTAGCAAATAGGTACAACTCCTAATCCCTCAAGCTAAGGTTAGACTGGACACTTACCTCAAACTTCTACGGCCAACTCAAGCCTCAAACATCGCCTTTCCTTTTGAATTTGGCTCCAAATCAATCATATCTATACATAATCGACTTTATAAAATCAATAAACGCTAAACAATTCAATTTCAATGCCTAATTATAGCATTCAAATCATTCTTCCCAAAATTCCAAAAATCAACCCCGGGCCCGCTTGGTCAAAACATGAGGTTCAAACCAAAATCTGATTCCCCATTCGCTCACGAGCCCAAATATATAATTATTTCCAGAATTCGATCCCAAAATGAGGTCTAAATCACAATTAATCAAATAGCACTAACTCTACCCAAATCCCTAATTTTCTGTCTTTAGTATCATGTTTTAGGCGTAGAATTCTAGTGGATGTTGATAAAAATGGAAAAAAACAAGTTAAAGATTACTTACCCAAGAGATTATGGTGAGGAAATGCTTCAAAAATTGCCTAAGAGCTTTGGAGAAGAAGAGGTTTGTGAAATTTTATGAAAATCCCGTACGTGTTTTGTTTTGGTCTTTTAAAAATCACTAGGTAAAAACATTCATCACGTTTCGCGACAGGTCCATCTCATTCGCAATGAGTTAGGCTTGATAAGCCTTCGTGTTTGCGGAATACGGCCCCCATTCGTGGATTAGAAACTCCTCGAGCCTTGTGTTTGCGTTCAAGGTATTGCCTTCGCGTTGGGTAATTGCCCCACCCCCGCCCAGGCTCAATTGGCCTTCGCGTTCGCGTGGCCAGGAACGCGTTCGTGAAGGGATAAACCCCCCAATGCCTTGTGTTCTCAACCTGTGCTACACATTTGCGTAGAAGGAATCTGGCACCTGGGATACTTGCCTTACGCGTTCGTCAGAGGGACCACGCGAACGCGAAGGGTAAAATCCCGGGGCACTCAACAGCAAAAACTTGCAACTTTTCTTAAGTCAAAAACTTGCTGAAACACACCCAAGCCCTTGGGGCTCCTAACCAAACAAACGAGTTAACTCAACAACATCATATGAACTTATCTGTGTGATTAAATCGCCAAAATAACCTTAATAACAATGAATTACACCTCAAAATCAAAGAACTTTTCGAACTTCATAAAACATCAACTTTATCAATTTAGGTCCGAATCACGTCAAACGCCATCCGTTTTTCACCAAATTTTACAGAAATGTCTTAAATCATATATAAGACCTGTACCGGGTGCCAGAATCAAAATACGGGCCCGATACTATCATATTCTAATCAAATTTCATTTCAAATTTTCTTAAATAATTTCAGAAAATAATTTCTTTTAAAAATTCATTTTTCGGGCTTGGGACCTCGGAATTCGATTCCGGGCATATGCCCAAGTTCCATATTTTTCTACGGACCCTTCGAGACTGTCCAATCATGGGTCTGGGTCCATTTACCCAAAACATTGATTAAAGTCAAATTAACTCATTTTATAACCAAAGTTTATCATTTTTCAAAGATTTTCATATTTAAGCTTTCCAGCTATGCGCCCGGACTGCGCACACAAATTGAAGTGACTCTAAATAAGGTTTTCAAGGCCTCAAAAATGCAGAATTTAGTTTAAAGGTCATCACACTCTATTTTCTCAGACCAGGAATGCACTCACTGCCACTTCAGATATGTTCAGGTAGACGAGGAGGCGTTCTCCAGGCTCCACTTTGGAAAGTAGTAGTGGTGATGACAGGTAAGCCTTTAACTCCTTAAGGGCTTCGATGCACTCGGAGGTGTATTTGAGGCCATTGTCTTTCTTGAGTATGCTAAAAATCTTATGGCATATGTAGGATAACCGCGAGATAAATCTCGACAAGGTGGCTATATGGACAGTCAGTCTCTGAACCTATTTTTTGTTGGTTAAGTGCTCCGGTATCCCCTCTATATCTTTGATTTGGCTGGGTTATACTCGATGCCTTATTATAATACCAGGAAGCCTCGGAATTTTCCTAAGGTCACGCCGAATGCGCACTTTTCAGGATTCAGCTTCATTCTGTATCGCCTGAGTATATTAAAGGCTTCTTTCAGGTGGGCGATGTAATCTTCTTTCCTATTGACTTGACCAACATGTCATCTATGTAGACTTCTATCGTTTTGCCGAGTTTATCTTTGAATATTTTGGTGTCCAACTGTTGTTATGTGGCACCCGCATTTTTCAGTCTGAAAGACATAGCTTTGTAGCAGTACGTTCCTTGGTGGGCAGTAAAGGTAGCCTTCTCTTGGTCTTCCTCATCCATGAGGATTTGATTGTAACCCGATCAAACATCTAAGAAACTCAACAGTTCATGTCTGGCCATTGCGTCAATAAGCTGGTCGATATGGCGTAGCTGGATGGAATCTTTGAGGCATGCCTTGTTTAGATCCATAAAGTCTACACACATCCACCATTAAGGGTATTTTGATTCCCTGATGGAAACGTTCTAGAATAATTTTTTTACCTCCCCTCGGTTGCATCGTTTATTACAGAACTGAACTTCTGCTTAAGTTGTCTTACAGGGGGTGGAGCATATCGACATTCAATTTATGCGTGGTAATCTCTTTCGGGATACCTGGCATATCTGCATGGGAAAAAGTGAACAAGTTTGCATTAGTGGTTAGGAATTGATGGAATTTACCTGGTTCCTGAAGCTTGTAGCTGATGTAGGCTCTCTTGTTGTGGTCGTTGTCGTAAGTTGGACATGGTCGAGGTCCTGTACAATTGATCCCACAGCTTCCACCATTTCGAGTTCTTTAATGACGTCTTCCTTTTCATTATAGCTTGACCTTAACCTTATTAATTACTATGCCTCTATTGCTTTGCCCTTTATTTGATGAGTAGTCATACAGTCTAAGGCAATGCGATAGCATTCTCGAGATGTGTGTTTTTCCTATCGTATATTGAATATTTCTCACGGGGTTGGAAATATAATAATTTGGTATAGGTTGGAAGGGATGACCCTCATAGCGTATATCCAGGGTCATCCTATTATGGCATTGTATGTCGTATCATGATCCATGATGTGGAACATAGTTTCTAGGGTGACGCCGCCAGCCAGGATGGGGAGTGTGATTTCTCAAGATGTTCGTTCAACTGCATTGTAAAAAACAGTTAGTGTGATACAGCGTGGCATTACCTTCTGCCCAAATTTCATCTGTGCAAATACTCGAGGGTGGATAATGCACGCGTCGCTCCCATCATCCACCATAATGCATTTTACATCTGTATCTAATAATTGCAAGTTAATAATAAGGGCATCATAGTAAGAGAAAACCAAATCGTGGGTATCCGACTTATTGAAGATGATAATTTCTTCAAATTCGTCATACTATTCATGAGTGATCGACTGTTTGGGTTGGTAGGTCGTGGTGAACTTTATGCTATTGATTGATGCATCGTCACTGCCTCCGATGATCATTTGGATGGTGCGAGTCGATGAAGGTGGTTTTGGAGACCTATGGTGTCGTTCATGTCCTCAAGCAAAGTTAGCCCTTCCTCGGTCGCTCAACATCTCTTCAAGTACCCTTGGTGAAGCATGTTCACGACCTCCTATCTTCGAGCGATGCAGTCCTCGTTTTATGACCTCGCTCCTGGTGGAATTCGTAGAGGGTGTTTGACTTTCGGGTGCTTGTTTCGTACCTCATCTTTTGTAGCCACTTCACTTTTGGGCCGAGCTTCTCCAATGCATAGACTTTTTCTGAAGGTGAAACACAAAAAATGTGAGCAGATAGTAAAGGAGGCATACCTCTCTCGCTCCGGTGAGTCCATGTTTTTGGCCTAGATGGACCTTCTTCATGACGGGACGGGGGCATGATGGCGCCCCTAATATATGGTTTATGCCTTGGTTGGGTCGTGGAGCTGCTTGATCTCTTCTAGCATCATTTTTTTGGTCTTTCCTGGATTCGGCCTGTTTCGAGGTTAATCATTGGGTTGGTCCATTTAGGTCATATTTATTGGAGCGAACTTGGTCACAATAGGCATTGTGTATTTCATCCCAAGTAGTTGGGGTATATTTCATAAGCTGACGCAGCAACTTTCTAGTCACCCTCGACCCGTTTCGGTTCAGCCCATTTTGGAAAACTGCTACAGCCATGCCTTCTGATACATTTGGTAAGTTCATCTCACACGGTTGAATTGAGCGAGGAAGTCCCTCTCCGGGTGATTGTTTGATAGCAAATATTTCGTTCACTTTTGCCTCCACCTTAATAGCTCCGGCATGGGCCGTTACAAAATTATCAGCTATCTCTTCAAATGTTTCAATGGAGACCGCGGCCAGTTGTGAATACCAAGTTAATGC
The DNA here is from genome assembly GCA_026770625.1 of Nicotiana glauca. Classification (NCBI taxonomy): domain Eukaryota; kingdom Viridiplantae; phylum Streptophyta; class Magnoliopsida; order Solanales; family Solanaceae; genus Nicotiana; species Nicotiana glauca. The sequence goes on from MU693449.1 coordinate 134,063, forward strand.
GCCACCGGTGAGGGTTTCACCAAACCTTTTCAACAGGATGGAAGATACTTGTTTTGTGGCGAGATCGTTACCCTTTACCGCGGTGACGTAGTGGGTCACATAATCCTCAGGGTCGGTTATACCGTCGTATATTTTCAAATAAGGCAGCATTTTGAAGTTTTTAGGTATGGCATGTGAGATGGCTTCATCACTATAGGGTTGTTCCATGAGCTAACCCGCATCTCTTTTTGGTAAGAGTTTTGGGACACCCGGTATTTTTTATACCCTTTCTTGATTCTCCTTCATTTGTTCTCGCAGTATTTTGTTCACGTTTTCCATTTCTTCCATCTTCCTCAGAATGGCTGTGAGGGTGTCATCACCTGCATTACTAACATTGTGAGTGTTACCTGTTATGGGATGGGGAGGGTCGTGCTGCTCGAACGTTATTAGTACAATGCGAGTAGCATATTCTCCGGTTGCTTTTTGGGTCGGCGTGTCGAGGATGCTAGTCAGCGTGCTCTTTATCCAAGACTCAAGTAGTTTCTTCACTGCAGGTGGCATTTTGTCTGTTGCGGGCATGGAAGCCCCTTTACCGTTAGATGTTGTGATGCTATCATGAGGGAGGGCTGAGCCACCTCGCCTGGGGGAGTCGTTTGGCGTTACATATTCACCCTCTGTTTCTGAAACCTTGTTAATGGTGTTTAAGAGGTTGGTGGTGAGATCGGCCACTGCCTTCATTCTTTGTTCTTTGTTACCTGCCATATTAGATCTGTGTGCATAAGAGCGAAGGGTTTTAACGTGTGTTTTTTTGCTAGTTAAAGATATAGAAGAAATTAAAATTTTTACTAGAAAATCCCCACAAACGGCGCCAAATTGTTTGACCAAAAGGTGTAGTTCTTTGATTAAACTAATTAAATTTAGGTAATGAAGGGTTAAACCTAGTTAATGATAATGACTTCAGATCTATGATCGGATAATATGAGTAACGTAGTTTTACGTTGAGAACAGATTAAATGCAGCAGGTATTTAATGTTTGAAGATCATCAATGAAGAGAGAATGTCGAGAATAAATAGTAATAAATGACATGAAAGTAAATAGACAGAACCCAATATTGAATGAGGTGGATGATTCCTCCTCCTGAAAATGATGGATGGAAAACAAATACTAAAATATAGGTATCCTTCTCGGATCTGATGGAAAAGTGGTGGAATAATAGACAATCGAATATCTTTAGAAAGGTAATATTTGTATTCTATCTAAAGAGAAAGTTTGCTTCTCATAGAATGTTCTTATCAGAGAATATTACCCCCTTTCACCTTATCTCTCTTTCTATTTATATAGGACATACCCCCAATCAACCCTAAAAATTACAAGTACAGAGAATATTCAATAAAATATTCTTCTAAAGATCCTATTGCAAAACTAGTCGTTGCTGTTGCTATTGATGCTTGACCTCGACCGCTACTGGCTTCTTGGATATGAGCCCCTCTATTTAGGTCTCGACCTCGGCCATATTACTTTTCGTAACACCTCTTCGTGTTAAATCTCTTTTAAGGCAAATTTAGACTCATACACCAGCATAATATATGGGATTATGGAGCTCCTGCATATAAACTTCCAGCATATTGTGTTGGAACTCCAGCACATGGAAAGTTCCAACATAATATGCGGGATTATGGAGCTCCTGCGTATAAACTTTTAGCATATTATATTAGAACTCTAGCACATGGAAAGTTCCAACATAATATGAGGTATTATGGAACTCCTATGTAAGAACTTTCGGTATATTATTATGGAACTCCAGCACATTATGTTGGAATCTCATATGTAAAAATTCGAACTCCAGCATACTATGCTAAAATTTTCAGGATTTTTAAGAGTATTTTTGTTCAGGTTTTATCTTCACATGAAAAAGTGACTAAATTTCGATTACTTTTAAAACTGTAGCTTTTTTTCAATGACCAATTATAAATGTGGCTATTTTTTATTTTTTTTCCCCCTTAAACAAAGGCTTAATACAGACTGAGGATAACATTTTTAAGTATTTAATGTAAAAGAAATTTATTGTTTGTCTTCTATTTATTCTGAGATAATACGCTTCAGGCTTAATTCACTTTTTCAGTTTTTGTTAGTTGTATATTTTGAGAGATTTAACATTCGACTATATATCTATATATATATATATATATATATATATATATATAGATATATA
>MU693449.1:138063-157206 GCA_026770625.1 Nicotiana glauca
TGTGTGTGTGTGTGTGTGTGTGTGTGTGTGTGTGTGTGTGTGTGTGTGTGTGTGTGTGTGTTTGTGTGTGTGTATTATACGCGAAAAATATAAATATTTTATAAATATTTTGACTAAAGAATGTAATTAGTTTCGAGGCCAATTTTGCATTTTCCCTATATTTTTTGCTTCAAGAGAGAAAATCAAAATAAGGAGTACCATATAACCCTTAGGGGTCGTTCGGTAGGATGCATTAGATAAAATAATGCATGCATTATTTGGTACATATTTTGAAGTTATGCACTAATTATGCAAGTATTAGTTATACACTTTGGGTTCGTATGGTAGGATGCATTATATAAAATAATGCATGTATGTGATGACCCTTTGGATCATCACCTATTTTAATTGAATTCTGTGTCCCCAAGACCTTGAGAATCTCATTTAGAGTTGCCTCGATTTGCGCGTGCAGTCCGAGCGCGTAGCCTGAAAGCTTAAATATGAAAATATGTGAAAAATGCTAAGTTTTGATGTTCAAATGAATAAATTTGACTTTGGTCAATATTTTAGGCAAACGGACCTGGACCCATGATTTAAAGGTCCCGGAGGGTCCATAGGAAAATATGTGACTTGGGCGTATGCCCGGAACCGAATTCCGAGGTCCCGAGCCCGAGAAATGAATTTTTTTTAGAAAAATTATTTTATGGAAATGTTGAAGAAAATTGGAAATGAAATCTGATTAGAAAACGATAGTATCGGGCCCGTATTTTGGTTCTAGTGCCCGGTATAGGTCTTATATATATTTTAAGTCCTTCCTGTGAAATTTGGTTGAAAACGGACGTCGTTTGACATGATTCGGACTTGAAGTTCTAAATTTGAAACTTGATGAAGTTAGAGGAAAAATTCAGGATTTTGAGGCTTGATTCAATGTTTTTGAGGAAATTTAGGCGATTTGATCGCACGGGTAAGTTATTATGATATTGTCGAGTTAGTACAGGTGTTTGTTTAGGAGCCCTGAGGGCTCGGGTGTGTTTCAAAATGGTTTTAGGCTTATCAAAGTTGTTGGCTTTCTAGTTCTGGTATGGCCTTCTTCGCGTTCGCGGGAGGACCCTCGCGAACGCGATGAGTAAAATTATGCTAAAGGAATTTCCTTCTATTCGAATGCGTAGGCCAGGTCGCGAACGCAAGGCAGCGGGGGGTTATACGCTCGTGAGCATGTTCTTGGCTACGCGAACGTGTAGGATCATGGGTGTCACGACCCAAAATCCACTAAGGGTCGTGGTGGCGCCGGACACCTCTATCAGGCCAGCCAACTAGATTATCAATTAATTCCTCTTTTAATACTTTTGAAATTCTAAGGTTTTTCCTTCCATTTTTATAAATAAAAGTTCGCTACTTGAATTCAAATTTAAATAATAGCAATTAGTACAAATCTGTTGAAAACCATCCCAGAAACCCGACGTCACAAGTACATGAGCAATCTGACAAGAGAAATAAAATACAACATCTGCCCGAAATACATTGGACGAAAAGTAAATACAGTACACTGGAAGCGACTACCCTAGCTGCGGTCGCCTCGAATGATGCAGCTCACCTAGTCCCAGCGTCATCCATGCTGCTACGCCCAATAGGCTGCTAGAGGTATGTATACCTATGCAACAAAAATGCACAGAAGTGTAGTATGAGTACGTAATCAACGTGTACTCAGTGAGTATCCCGCCTAATCCCGAAGGAGTAGAGACGAGATGGCCAACTTTGACATTCTCTAATGGTCCAATAATTGTTCATCCTTGATATATATATTAAACTGTAGATTTATTTTATAAACATGATTTTCAATCCAATAGAGGAAACAAGTAAACATATAATTCATTCATAGGAAACTTCCAAAATTCCTCTTTATTATCAATAAATTAATCTCGAGCCAGGGTAAGACAGTAGCAACTTTAATAAGTTCAAGACAACAACACCAACATGTGCAAATCATGCCGAGGTCGACGGCCCGCTCCAACAGAAATGTAAATTGTGCACTACCGAGGGTCGAGCGGCCCGAACCAATAGATGCATCTATTTAATCTGCCGAGGCATTCGACCCGTTCCATAAATAAACACATACCCTGCTCGCGAATCATGCATGCGACGCAGGTACACATAAGAATACATGCTCAATCAGTCAAATAAGAACTTATCAAGGAATATTTATTCAAATAAAACCAATTCTCCTTTAACAATTTAAGAAATGAAGTTTAATCCTTCTAGAAATTTACTTAATAATCCGATGTGAGTTAAGCAATTCAAGCTACCAATGGGTTCACAATTAATCCACGTACAACATGCATTTGGGTCCTAACTACCCGGACAATAGCATAATAGGAGCTACGCACGGACTCTCGTCACCTCGTGCGTACGTAGCCCCCACAATTAGGAGCACATAATTAATTACTTCACCTATGGGGTAAGTTCCCCCTCACAAGATTAGAAAGGAGATTCACCTCGCTCCGAAGACTCATAACCGGCATTCTACATTCTTCCAAAGGCTTGAACCAATGCACAATGCACCAAAACTAGCCAATTAACGACAAACTAATGAGAACATGCTCAAATACTCGTTAACAATTCAGATTATACAAATTCCCAACTCCGGTTAGTGAAATGACCAAAATGCCCTCGGGCCCACGTGCCCAGAATCCAAAATTTCTCGAAGATAAAGGTTACCCATGACCTTAGGAACTCAAATATAAAATTTTCTCTTAATTTCGTGATCAAAATCTAAGATTAAAATTTTCTAGGTTTTCAATCAAAACCTCAATATTTACTTTAATTTCCATGTTTAAATCCATGTACAATTGATATATTCAACTCAAAGTGGTGAGGATAACTTACCTTAACATAGATGACGAAATCCCCTCCTTGAAGCTCTCCAAAATCGCCCCAAGCCATAACAAATATGAGAGAAATGGCCAATCCCCGACTTTAAAATGATATTCTGCCTCCAGGTATTTCCGCTTCTGCGGAAAAATCCCGCTTCCGCGATCCCGCTTCTGCGAAAAATAATTCGCTTCTGTGGTCCTTGGGCTCCAGCCTTTTTTCGCTTTTGCAGATAGAGGGACGTTTCTGCAGTCTTGGGCTTCCTCCCTCCTAACCGCTTCTACGGCTTCTTTCACGCTTCTGTTGTCCCATCTCCGCAGAAGCGGAAATACCAGCAACTCAGCTATTTCCAAAAATCCATTTTCGATGCGTTAACCACCCGGAATCCACCCGAGGCCCCTGGGACCCCAACTAATCATACCAGTCAATCCCAAAACACATTACGGACTTGCTCGAGGCCTCAAATCACATCAAACAACGTTAAAATCATCAATCGACCTCCAATCCAAGCTTTATGAACTTTGAAGTTTCCAACTTCTATTTCTGATGCTTAAGCCTATCAAATCACGTCCGATTGACCTCAAATTTTCCACATAAGTCATATTTGACATTACGGACCTACTCCAAATTTTGGAATTGGATTCCGAACCCGATATAGAAAAGTCATACTCCGGTCAAACTTCTCAAAAACCTTCAAATTCTAACTTTAGCCAAATTGCTCCAAAAGGACCTACGGACCTACGAATTCACTTCCGATCGAGCTCCCAACTCTAGAATCACCATACGGAGCTATTCCCAGACTCAGAATCCCAATCGGACATTGATAACACTGAAATGCACTTCAAGTCAAACTTAAGAAATTCCTTCTAAAATGCTAACTTCCACAATAGGCGCCAAAACGCTCTCGGGTTATCCAAAACTCAATCCGAGCATACGCCCAAGTTCGAAATCATCATACTAACCTGCTGGAACCTTCAGATCCTAATTCTGAGGTCGTTTACCGAAAATTCCAATTCTAGTTCATTCTTTCAACTTTAAGCTTCTCAAATGAGATTTTCTTCTAAATTAAACTCCGATCTTCCTGAATTTAAATTCCGACCATGCGAACAAGTCACAATTCCTGAAATAAAGCTGCTCATGGCCTCAGATTGCTCAACGACGCGCTAGAGCTCGAAACGAACGGTCGGGTCGTTACATTCTCTCCCACTTAAACATACGTTCGTCCTCGAACTTGCTGAGAACTATACTGAAATAGTCTGAAATTGATGTTTAACTTCTAATGCACCTCCCCGTGCTACCACAACTTAGCTTAGCACATTGGCTCGATAAATTCTGAAGATATTCCCTATTATTCAAGAAAATAAGCCTTAGAGCCCAATTCCAACATCCGAAATTCTATGCCAAGCCTGTTTCCAACATGCGATCACCGTATCAATCACTATACGCTGTACTCAAACATGACTGCATAACTCTGCTGAATTCACACTCTGCATCACTTTATTCATAGGACCACAATAACATTTCTGTTTGAATTAATCGAAATTCCACGAATCCGATGCTTCCATTGCACCTCATGACCTACATAGGTCTTACTCTAACTATTACAATACTGCCACGACGGATGAGATGCCGAAATTCATAATCAACTGCCAAGTCAACCAACCGTCGAGTCTATACTTCTGACAAGAAACATACCATATTCTGAACCAAATAATGATCTTCGCTTCTTAATATACTTCATATAATCAGATTGCACTGATCCTAAATCCCACAATCTCATCTTACCCAGTACGAACTGCTCGGCAATAAGCCACTCCGAATGCGATCACAAGTCTCATATGACGCCATAATGTGCCAATAGGGCACCAATCCGAACACAACACAAACTGGAAATCGAACTCTGGAAGGAATTACCTAACTACCGCACTACTACGGACTTTCCTTAGAAATTAGGAAGCAGGACATACAAAATTAGCATATAGAAAACTACACTCATCATCACACTGTTGCGGCGTGCAACCCGATCCACACAGCATAACCATGGCGGCGTGCCATCTGGTCCTCACAATATAACCATGGCGGCGTGCCACCCAATCCTCACAATATAACCATGGCGGCGTGCCACCCGATCCACATGTAGAACTCACATAAGGAGATACACATCGAGCTAATTTGCTCGTTGAGATAAAATACCGAATCTAGGTCACAAGCACGCTAAGTGCATAATGCCATCCCTGAGGGGACATATAGTGCGATAAGCTACAAAACTCGAGCACAACTGAGGTGCGATATACAGTCTGAATCTCAAGAGCTATCTTGCTCATAATACGACATTCTCACGCGGGTCCTCAACACATGCACAATTTCTCAGGCCATCTCACAACTCACACGGCGCAATGTATCACTCCATGAAATATCTGACAACGAGATGACACCCTGACTACTCCATATGGAGCGCATTACTGAAATAAACATAGCTGGTCTGCTATAAAGCCAAAATTCACATTTAAATCCATCCACCGACCTCAAGTCGATCATGAGCATATCAAATTAAGCCAATGACCTTTCAAAGATCCATAATAATTCCCCACCTCTTGTAACACACAAGGACAACCATCATAACAGGAGTACAATTCACAACTCAGAATCCAAGTGCCCTCCAGGCATCCATTCTCAATTTAACGATATCATCACAATTCTTCATACTTGGTTTATATATTTAATCAATCAAGTGGCGTCGTGCCACATTTGTGAAATCTTCCTGTGGAACACACTCCCATAATCTACCATAAAAATTAACTGGGTCTGCACATCTAAACCATCGGACGCACTAATGCTGAAAAACGATCTAGAATCTTTAACCAGGATGCAAAAACTCTTCCACAACACATAGATCTTAGGTGATGCGGAGGGAAATACCGATTTAATCTAATCATTCAACCCCTCCCTTGCTCATCCGAGCTCGTGACATCCCTGTCAATACCGAACTGCAACATTGATCCTCACTTCACATTTCCATACCTCTCACCCCACCCAATGTGCCAATATACAATAGGACATGATTTTCATCATAACTCCGAATTCATTAACATTTTAACAATTCATCATATACGAACTTTTCACTTAACTCACTTCAGGAGATTCATAGAAACACACAGGTAAATTCCCATAACCGTAGAATATGCAATTCTGCAAGTAGTGGTCCAAGCCACCATAGCCCTTCCAGAATCTACTTCCACATAACAAGCCATAATAGTAGAATGGTTTAGAATGTTATCAATTATGGCGGCCGACAAACCTCACATGTACCGCCATAAATCAAATGCATAACTCGACCATACCGAATAAACGGATCACACACCCCAACATGCCAAATTCAACAATGGATAATCAATCCCTTTCCCTCCAATTTATCCTTGGTTGCTTTGGAAATAATACAAATTCTCTTCAACGCATAGCATACTCCCTCTACACTCACCCTGAGTGACCTTGAATTATGAGACCATGATGTCTCAAATCTCACGAATTATTTCACATTTCTCAAATGCTACACCACAAGGTAACACATCATAGAACATTCTGGGCACCTTCTTATAAACTGCTACAAAGCTTGATTCTTAGTTGTACTTATAGGCTTGAAATCATTGAGCACCACACTTTAACTTCTGAAATCACTAGAACCATTATTGAGAATGTGACGACCCGACCCGTCATCTCATGTGTTACTGACTCGTTTTCCCATTTATTGCTTATTGATATTTCATTATTGGTATGTGGTGCGTGAGAGTTGATTGGGATTAGTTTTTGATAAAAAATGAGGCACTTAGTCTCCTTAAGGAAAGCTTAAGTTGGAAAAGTCAATCGGATGTTGACTATTGAGTTACAGGGCCCGGATGTAATTTTCGGTGATTCGATTAGCTGTGGAGTATGATTTGTGACTTAGGAGCATGATCGGAAGCGATTTTGGAGACCCGGTGTAGAATTATGCTTGAATTGGCGAAGTTAGTATTTTGGCGATATCCGGCTGATAGGTGAGATTTTGATCCAAGGGTCAGAATAGAATTTTGAGAGTTGCAGTAGCTTCGTTAGGTGATTTTGGATATGTGTGCAAAATTTCAGGTCATTCGGGCGTCATTTGGTTGGGTTTTTGATCGAATGTGAGTTTCGGAAGTTTGAAGAAAACTGAGGCTTGAATCCATGGTGAATGGATGATTTTTGTGTTGTTTGACGTGTTTTGATGGTTGAAACGAGTTTGTATGATGTTTTGGGGTATGTTGGTGTTTTTGGTTGAGGTCCCGGGGGCCTCGGGGTGATATCGGGTGTTAAAAACGAGAAGTTTTGAGTTTGGCTTCAGGTTCGTATTGCTGGTTCTGTTGTTTCCGCATCTGCGGAAAAGGGACCGCATAAGCAGTTTTTCAGATGTGGCTAAGGGGTTGCAAATGTGGTTCTGTGAGGCTTGGAACTCTTCCGCAAAAGCGGACAAAGGTCCGCACAAACGGCAACCGCAGGTGCGGTTTAAGACCGCAGAAGCGGTCGCTGGGGATTTAAGCGAGATCGTAGAAGCGAACATTTGGTCGCGGATACAGTGGCCGGAGGTGCGGTAATTTAACCGCAGAAGCGGAAATCGTCCTGGGTTTAAGTGAACAGTGTTTCATGATTTTGAAAGAGAAGAAAACATTTGGGACTTCGGACTAAGGAAATTTTGGGCGATTTTTGAAGAGGGTTTCGAGGGGCTATCATCAAGTAAGGCTTCTTGGACCTAGATTATGTTATTATTGTGCATAAACATGGATTAACACTGAAAACCGAAAGAATTAAAGGTTAAAAATGGAGGTTAGGGCTTGAGTTTTGAAATGAGAATTCGGGATTTGAGGGAGCATTTGGACTCCGATTTTGATGAATTTTATATGTACGGACTCGTGGCGAGATGAGGAATCCGGTAATGTAAATTTCGTAATTTTTTAAGAAGTGGGACCAGGGCTTGGGTTTTTCCAACTTCGTGATTTTTGGTGTTTTTCGAGCCTTTTCGATTGGGTTGCATTTTATTAGCCTATTGAAACGTTTTCGTTGTGGTTTTGGCCACATTCGACGCGCGAGGAGGTGGACTCGAGAGGAAAAGGCATAGCGGACTAGTCTTGTGGCTGGTTTGAGGTGAGTAATAGATGTAGATGATGACCTGAGGGTTTGAAACCCCGGTATATTACATTGTGACGCTATATTGAGGCGATACACGTACTCTACGGTGAGTGCGGGGTCGTTTGTGGTCGGGGACTATGGCTTAGTCTGTCCGAGTGATGTTTATACTGTGTCATTGACTAGAAATTGATTGGTAAACATCATACTTGGATTGTTATGAGTATATTTGGGCTGCGTGCCGATTATTTGGATCCCTTAGGGATTATTATCACTGTTTCCACGATGCTTAGCATGTTTTCATGATATCAGTCCTAAGTTAAACACAGTCTCGAAATGATTAGTAAATTTCTAAAGTTTTAAACACTTAAGCTATAATTCCTGATAATTGGAACTGAAAATGATAAATTTGACAGTGACTGTATGGCTTGCAGCATATAACTGGACTGATTGTGGATCGGGCTGCACGCCGCAGCGAATGCTACGATGATATTGCGCTTGGGTTGTAGGAGCCCCTCCGGAGTCTGAACCCCCACAGTGAGCGCGGGTACCCAAATGAATCGGGTTGTACGTCGCAGCGGTCATGTGCATTGCATTGCATTCATGCATCGATATCTGTCTATTTTATTTGCCATTACTTGTTGTTATCCCATCGCTAAATGTGTAGAGTTATTGGTTATAGCTTTGCATTGTTATATTTCGGGATTTCTTACTGTCAGCCATTATATATGTCTATTACCACTAAGTTGGAAGTACTCACTTTACTCCCTGCACCATGTGTGCAGATTCAGGTGCCTCGGGAGCATAATTGAGCTATTTGCTATTTTCAGAGCTTCTCAGGAGTTGTCGAGGTAGCTGCCTGACGTTCGCAAGACCCAACTCCTCCCCTATCCCTTTATTATTTTTGCATTTTAGAATAAATGTATTAATGAGGATTTGTTCCTCCATGCTGTTAGAGGCTCTAGACTCATGACCCCAGGTCCTTGGGAGATGTTGGTTATGTTAATGTTTCATATTGTTTCTATATAAATTATTTGTTAATAGACATGTTAAACTGTTAATTGAATGCTATAAATTGGAAATGGGTTGTGTGATTGAGTTGTGAGTGTTATATGGTCGGGCTTGCCTATCAATTGTGTTGGGTGCCATCACGACCGGGATTGGGGTCGTGACAAGCTGGTATCAGAGTCTAGGTTACTAGGCCTCATGAGTCATGAGCGAGTTAGTAGAGTCTCACAGATCGGTACGGAGACGTTTGTATTTATCCTCGAGAGGCTACAGAACCTTTAAGAAAACTTCACTTTCTTGGAATTCTATCATGCGTACTTCATTCAGCTTGAGATATAACTCTTGAAATTCCTTCCACACGTCTGTATGCGCATATGAGCGCTCAGTATTGTATGTGCCTTGATGGCTCATGATTCCCCGATCAAGAGGCGAGATGTGATCCCATGAGTTCGATGTTGAGCCAGCCTGGAGGACTTGGGGCCGGATCTTACCTATGGCTTGAGCACTGAGGTGTTGATCGTGTGAGTAAGTGTTTTGAACTTATATGTTCGGTATTATCGCTATTAGCCGGAATGGCGGTTGGGTATTCATGTGAGGAGTATGTTAGTACTGCGAGATGTAATTATATGACGTGGTAGTGACGAAGAAGTCTGCTGGATAATAGATGAACTGTTAAGTGATTCGTTTCCTATTGTGGTTTGATGTGTAGCCCGAATATGGGCGCGTGAAGAATACTTTCGTGTCTCCTAGTTGGGACGTGAAGTATATTGCGTGTGGCGATATGAGTTCAGACTCAGGAAGACTAAATGGTTGTGTTATGTGTATGATGGTGGAAGGTGTGCTGAAATACAATACTAAATTGAGGCGAAGCAGGTGGGATATCTCCTGCTGAGTGTTCTTAAGGGGTACGATTCATATGTATATTGTTAGAAGATCTCATGTGTAATTGAAAGGTACGTGTTGTAACATGAAAATTTGGCTCGCTTCAGAGAGTGGACTCAGCTGATGTAGGGATGAATGCGAGGTTTGTAGAGTATTTCAGTATCCGAGGATCTGTGTTTTCATAAACTAGTAGATGATTTGAGTTTAATCTCACTATAATATTGTGGCATCATTAGAGTAGAAGTATTATGGGTTATTAAATGTGTCCTGATAGATGGCTTCGAGCCAAGTTGGGGAGGTTGCTGTTGATTAGCGGATTGCACGGTTATATGCTATGTCGGTTCCTTTTCGAGGTATGCTGGCAGATCAGTTCGGGTTGTAGAAATTGAGCCGAGGATGGCATGAGTAAAGCAAAATTTTGACGAAGGCTACATGGTTCTTCGTAGGTATGAGGAAATATTAGGATGTCTTGAGCTGTTGTTGATAAAGAATGCTCAGTGTATAGCGAAGGAATATGGTTGTTTGTATTGGTATGAGATCATGTTCTGCGGTGTCAGAGTGCTAATAAGGCATGAGTGGTTTTGTTCGTTGAGTCAGGTAATTTATAGTTGTGTAAGAGTGAATGACTCTCGAGAATGGTTTTATTATGTCCAAGATTTGGCATGTAATAATCAGGTGTCTTAAGGTTGGGTATGTGGCTAGGGACTGTGTTTTCATTAGGAAAGGATCAAGACTTGTGGTATTTTATGCTAATTATGGGATTCTATGTATCAGTATCTGGGAAGTAATGGTAATGAATTCCGATTAGCAGGAAGTTCTTCAAGTAAAGTATTCTGGAATGTGGTATTTTTTGGCATAGTTGAGAAAGCATTCGGTGGCCTATGGGTCTTAGAAAGTGTGATCTTATGTTCGAATCTCCTGTGGTGAGCCTGGATTGAGACATTGTGATGCTACAGCGAGGGATAAATATCAAGTGGATGATGAATAAAAAGAGAAATTTGATAGACGGAATAGATCGATAATAGAACGAATCGGTATGGTAAGGGTATGGTTAATTCTTTGTATGTATTCGAGGCAATGAGCTTTTTTAGGCATTTTGCAGCAATGCTCTTGGATTTTGACGGTTTGCTCAGCTTGGTTTAGATAGAAGGATTCAGTTATGGCAATTTAGCTTGTAGAAATGTAGTTGGCAGAGATGTTCTTGTTGGGTTTTACCGTGGTTTAAAGATGAGTATATTTCCTATGGGTATACGAAGCATGGAGTGTGTAATGATTTCTCTTCTAAATGGGATCAATGAAAGTTCTTGACTAGTTGAGTGCGTCGATGTCTGCGGCACGAAAGGGAGATAAAAGTTCTCATATTATCCTAGTGTGGTATGGTATATGTGATATGTTGTGGAGGATTGGGATTTGTGTGTGTAAGGTTCGGTTTAGTTCGGAATGGAAAGTCATTAAATTCTTAAGCAGCGCGGGCAGCTGCAGGTGATTTAAGAATCGATCTTCAGAGGATTAGGGTGAATGATCCTCATATGACTAAGGAAACGGTGTTGCTAATCATAGTGATTTGACAATGGTATATGTCTCAGAAAAAGGGCAATGTGATTAAGTTGATGGCACTTCGGTAGTGTTGCGGCACTTTCTTGCTAGATCGACTGCTGATATCTGAGTGTGTTTGATGGCACAGGAGAATTTTAGAATATCTTCGAAGGATGATTGGGTACTCGAGGTGTAATATGTAATTATACTGTAGAATTTGGGATCAGGTATAGTAATTTGTGTGCTATGTGGAGCTAGAGACTGGGGGTTATCATGTTCAGGCTATGTAGTGGTTGTGGATAGTGTGTATTGGTACCGTTAGCGGCTATTGGGGGTTTGGAAGCAGTGGATCTTTCTTTGCTTGGTATATTAGATTCTGGATATGATATTGGGGTGTAGACTGATTGTCTCAGTGTTGGGTTATTCTAGACCATTGTGCTATGGGTTATGTCGGAAAATGCCACCGGTTGCGTGGCGGGGTGCATCGGATTATATTATAGCAGAGTGGTTGGTATTCCAAAGATCAGTGGACGACTGGGAAGGATTTCTTTCCTTAATTAGGTCTTTGTGACGGATGTCAGTATAGAGGTTTCTACCATTGATTCGGTTTCGGTATTGAGGGACTTTTCGGATGTGTTCCTTGTGGCCGAGCATGTCGTCGGGCGAGACTGTGGATTTCAATAATTATTTGGTGTCGGGCACCATATCGTACGGCTCCGGCATAAGTTATAGTAGTGGAAGAAGTAGCTTCAGGCTTCTTGGTAATGAGTTTGTTGGTAAGCTGATTGGATACGTGTTTAGCTTGAGTTGGCTTGGTTAGTCCCGAATTGTATTGATAAAGGATAGGTTGATTCGATCGTTATTGAACCTACTAGTGATCTGGGGAGATCTATGAGTTGCTTTTCTGTGTTGTGAGGCGTTATGATTTTCGGACTGTGGGCACATATATTGCGGTGCTATTGAGATTCATAGTGGAAGTTGAGTTTTGTAGCTAACAACACTATAAGTAGATATCATTATGACTCAATATGCTTACGACTGATGCTCGGTATTTTGTTATAATGAGCAAATTTGGCTCGATGTGCATCTCCCTATGTGAGATATTTGTGTGGATCGGGTGGCACGCCGCCACGGGTATGTTATCTGGATCGGGTTGCATGCCGCAACAGTGTGATGTTGAGAATAGTTTTCCATATGTTACTTGGTATGCCTTGCTTCCTGGTTTCTAAGGAAAGTCCATATTCGGTGTTGCTCGGCGAATAGCGCATCGGTTGTGTCCTTTCAGGATTGAATGGTGTATATTACTTGCTTCACCGTGGGTGTGATGGACTGCTTGGTTTCAGACATCAATCTGTGCATGGCTATCTATTTTGAGCATGGTAACTTGAGGTACTTCATGTGTAACAATGTTTGGATAAGATCGCGCATTGTAGCGAGGCTACATGGAGATTAGACCCTTCGGGTAGATTCAGGTATTCTATTTCTATGATGTGGGACGGGGTCCCAGCCTTGTGTTGTGATGGAACTGAGGAGTTTGAGTTACAGCTCTTTTGTTTGAGTCATTTGTCATGATTTGAGTATGTTCAGACCGCCCATCATTGGTGCGTGGATTATGCAAGTTGTGGCTTGGGCCTGTGATGAGGTGTCATATCACCAGAGTGGTGCGTTGAATTCGAGGTGATCGTTGGAGTAATTAATGAATACGAACAGAGTTGATTTCATCTTGTTAGAGGGATAATATCGAGGTTCGGCTTGGAATCTGCTATGGTTTTAGCCTAAAGGTAGGTGGTTTCATGAATGGTTGATCTGAGAAATGGTTACGATGTATTGTGTGTTTCATTTATCGTTGGCAGTATATGAAAGTGTTGGAATAAGGCCTTAGTGGATAAGAGATTCGCTACAGGTATCCGGGTGTTGTGGGCAACTACTGTGAATAGAAGTTATCGTTTCGAGTGTTTGAGCTACATAGTATACCATGTGATTGAGGGTTATTACAGCTGGTTCGGGTTTATTCTGGGTATGATTTCGGAAAGTGCAATGTGGTTATACGATTTATAGTCTAGATGGACTGTGAAATTTCAGTGGATTTGTATTATCGGACCTGTGTAAGATAGGGTGACGAGGGATCACCCCAGGTACGTGCTTGTTAAGGTCAGTTAGCGATGGGTTGGCTTCTAGGACAACTCTGGGTACGCTCGAGGACGAGCATTTTTTTAAGTTGGGGAGGATGTGACGACCCGGCCCGTCGTCTCATGTGTCACTGACCCGTTTTTCCCGTTTATTGCTTATTGATATTTCATTATCGGTATGTGGTGCGTGAGAGTTGATTGGGATTGGTTTTTGATAAGAAATGAGGCACTTAGTCTCCTTAAGGAAAGCTTAAGTTGGAAAAGTCAACTGGATGTTGACTATTGAGTTAGAGGGCTCGGACGTGATTTCCGGTTATTCGGTTAGCTTCGGGGGATGATTTGTGACTTAGGAGCGTGATCGGAAGTGATTTTAGAGACCCAATGTAGAATTAGGCTTGAATTGGCGAAGTTAGTATTTTGACGATATCCTATTGATAGGTGAGATTTTGATCCGAGAGTCGGAATTGAATTCCGAGAGTTGCAGTAGCTTCGTTAGGTAATTTTGGATATGTGTGCAAAATTTCAGGTCATTCGGGCATTGTTTGGTTGGGGTTTTTATCGAATGTTAGCTTCGGAAGTTTGATGAAAACTTAGGCTTGAATCCATGGTGCATGGATGATTTTTGTGATGTTTGACGTGTTTTGATGATTGAAACGAGTTTGTATGATATTTTGGGGTATGTTGGTGTTTTTGGTTGAGGTCCCGGGGGCCTCAGGGTGAGATCGGGTGTTAAAAACGAGAAGTTTTGAGTTTGGCTTCAGGTTTGTATTGCTGGTTCTGTTGTTCCACATCTGCGGAAAAGGGACTGCATAAGCGGTTCCGCAGATGCGGCTAAGGGGTCGCAAAAGCAGTTCTGTGAGACTTGGAACTCTTCCGCAAAAGCGGACAAAGGTCCGCACAAGCGGCAATCGCAGGTGCGGCTTAAGACCGCAGAAGTGGTCCCTGGGGATTTAAGTGAGATCGCAGAAGAGATCATTTGGTCGCGGATGCGGTGGCCGCAGGTGCGGTAATTTAACCGCAGAAGCGGAAATCGACCTGGGTTTAAGTGAACAGTGTTTCACGATTTTGAAAGAGAAGAAAACATTTGGGACTTCGGACTAAGGAAATTTTGGGCAATTTTTGAAGAGGGTTTCGAGGGCTATCATCAGGTAAGGCTTCTTGGACCTAGATTATGTTATTATTGTGCATAAACATGGATTAACACTGAAAACCCAAAGAATTAAAGGTTAAAAATGGAGGTTAGGGCTTGAGTTTTTGAAATGAAAATTTGGGATTTGAGGGAGCATTTGGACTCTGATTTTGATGAATCTTATATTTACGGACTCGTGGCGAGACGAGGAATCCGGTGATGTGAATTTCGTAATTTTTCGAGAAGTGGGCCCGGGGCTCGGGTTTTGCCAACTTCGTGATTTTTGGTGTTTTTCATGTCTTTTCGATTGGGTTGCATTCTATTAGCCTATTAATACGTATTCGATGTGGTTTTAGCCAGATTCGACGCGCGAGGAGGTGGATTCGAGAGGAAAAGGCATAGCGGACTAGTCTTGTGGCCGGTTTGAGGTAAGTAATAGATGAAGATGATGACTTGAGGGTTTGAAACCCCGGTATATTATATTGTGACGCTATATCGAGGCGAGACACGTACTCTACGGTGCGTGCAGGGTCGTTTGTGGTCAGGGACTATGGCTTAGTCCGTCCGAGTGATGTTCATACTGTGTTATTGACTAGAAATTGATTGGTAAACATCCTACTTGGATTGTTATGAGTATATTTGGGCTGCGTGCCGATTATTTGGATCCCTAAGGGATTATTATCACTGTTTCCATGATGCTTTGCATGTTTTCATGATATCAGTCCTGAGTTAAACACCGTCTCGAAATGATTAATAAATTTCTAATGTTTTAAAAACTTAAGCTATAATCCCTGATAATTGGAACTGAAAATGATAAATTTGACTGTGCCCGTGTGGCTTGTATGCATATAACTGGACTGATTGTGGATCGGGCTGCACACCGCAGCGAATGCTACGATAATATTGCGCTTGGGCTGTAGGAGCCCCTCCGGAGTCTGAACCCCCACAGTGAGCGCGGGTACCCAAATGGATTGGGCTTTACGCCGCAGCGGTCATGTGCATTGCATTGCATTCATGCATCAATATCTGTCTGTTTTATCTACCATTACTTGTTGTTATCCCATCGCTAAATGTGTAGAGTTATTGGTTATAGCTTTGCATTGTTATATTTTGGGATTTCTTACTGTCATCCATTATATATGTCTATTACCACTAAGTTGGAAGTACTCACTTTACTCCCTGCACCATGTGTGCAGATTCAGGTGTCCTGGGAGCATAGTTGAGCTATTTGCTATTTTCAGAGCTTCTCAGGAGTTGTCGAGGTAGCTGCCTGACGTTCGCAAGACCCGACTCCTCCCCTATCCCTTTATTATTTTCGCATTTTAGAACATCTGTATTAATGAGGATTTGTTCCTCCATGTTGTTAGAGGCTCTAGACTCATGACCCCAGGTCTTTGGGAGATGTTGGTTATGTTAATATTTCATATTGTTTCTATCTAAACTATTTGTTAATAGACATGTTAAACTGTTAATTGAATGCTATAGATTGGAAATGGGTTGTGTGATTGAGTTGTGAGTGTTATATGGTCGGGCTTGCCTATCAATTATGTTGGGCTCCATCACGACCGGGATTGGGGTCGTGACAGAGAGCCACCTGCTCTGACTTGGTCCAAAATATAATTCACTCCACAATTCTTATAACACACGAATACTCTCTCGGCGAAGCACCCGGCGAAATCACTTCCTCTGAAACCTGTATCTATACCAGGCATGAATCCTGAACCTTTTTCCAAGTCCGAACATGAGCCAAGAAGGCTAACCATAGCACATCCTTAATAATTCCTCCGCTCAATTTACTACTTATGGTCTTTTCTCGTAGCTGGATTAATCCATCAATATGCTAATAACCAGAACTCACTCAAGTAGTTAATCATACAGCCCAATCATAAATGGTGGGACTCTCCCACTTAGCTTGAAGCCATCATTTCACCATTCTTGAGTTCGCTCGACCTTTTTCCCTCTTATTGACATAACTTCGTGCCACCAATTATCAAAATCTCTCGGGATCTTCCTGTAAATCCCCATCTTTCATATTCTGAGTCTTCATCCACATTCACACGACCGATCTCTTTGTTGAACAACCAATATAATTCCTTGCAGAAGCTTCGCCAACCACGCGACCGCTAATCTGCTCACGGGGAATCACCTCCTGACATCTTCCCACGCCGCTGCACGGGGTACATTCACTACGACACCAATAGCCCATCCTGAGTCCGAGCTCACCTTCCAGTTGCACAAGTCCTTTCGCCCCTCGCGGACATCAATTAAATGTGTGGCAACATCCTTCCAACTTCAGGGTTATGCTGCACCCTCCTCCATTTCAAACAGCTCCTTTCCACCATATCAATCTTCTGCTGCATAATAGCCCATACTTCACATCATACCCGCATGCTTCAATCACCAATCATGAAAATCCCTAATTCGACCCAAACTCTCTTTAAGGTGCATAGTCATCCTACTACCAAGCCCATATGCAACCCTCGCCACTCTCCCACTTTGGCGGAACTCATCTCCTTAATCGGTCGCTCGACCTTGCTTCTCATACTTGGCCTTCTAGAAATTTTAAACATCGCCTGGGACTTCCCACATGTCCTTCCTCATATTTTGCTGCTCAATTGTTGCCTCAAATAAAATCTATCTTCGTGGTACTTGAACCCACCATTTCTAGAAACTTTAAACCTTTTCAAAGGTCATCTTTATCGAGCCGTCAACATTAGAAATTCTAATTCGATCTTAAACCACCGCATCATGCGATATCTGACAGTTGTACCTCTAATATTATTTCGCAATACACTGCCATAAAGGCGAATTGTAGCAGATTATAACGCCAAAAACTTAGTACGTTCAATCAGGACCACGACACCCTATCATAAAAGAAATCTCAACCACGCTTGCAAATACCAAGCTTCATTACTTCCACCAGCCCACACCTGACCATCCTTAGTTCGATTGACTTATCCCTGCCGGGAATGAAATACCGAATCCCTTGATTACACGCTGAGTAAACCTCTCTTCAATTTATTCACTGCCTCGACACGTGGGCAACACCCTACCATTACAACAACACTGTGGAATAATCGCTCATAAGCATCATGGCAACCTGTTCCTAGCCTCAAGGCTCTTAGAAGTTCTGTTACTGAGCTGAAACACTAGAATATCCCTCCAAAATGCGACTATAGTAGTCCAATCAACTATACCGAAAAAATCATCCCGCACCACATTTGTAGTGCCATTACAATCCTTCGATTTTCTATTTATAACAAGCGCTCGCGTAAGATTGAATAGGAAAAAATCAAGGCATAAGCCTCCAAGGAATCGAACCGCACGAAAAGGAAATCAAGAAGGGAAGTACTCCTAATAGCCCTATAGCCTCCCGAGGATAAGTACAGACAACTCCGTACCAATCCGCGAGAATCTACTAGACTTGCTCATGACTCGTGACACCGACGGGAATCTAGTGCTCTGATACCATGTTGTCACAACCCAAAATCAACTAAGGGTCGTGGTGGCGCCGGACACCTCTGTCAGGCCAGCCAACTAGATTATCAATTAATTCCTCTTTTAATACTTTTGAAAATCTAAGGTTTTTCTTTCCATTTTTATAAATAAAAGTTCACTACCTGAATTCAAATTTAAATAATAGCAATTAGTACAAATTCATTGAAAACCATCCCAGAAACCCGGTGTCACAAGTACATGAGCAACTACTGATAAGAGAAATAAAATACAACATCCGTCCGGAATACAGGGGACGGAAAGTAAATACAGTACACTGGAAGGGACTACCCTAGCTGCGGTCGCCTCAAATGATGCAGCTCACCTAGTCCCAACGTCATCCATGCTGCTACGCCCAATAGGCTACTGGAGGTATGTATACCTGTGCAACAAAAATGCAGAGAAGTGTAGTATGAGTACGTAATCAACGTGTACTCAGTAAGTATCACGCCTCATCCCGAAGGAGTAGAGACGAGAGGGCCAACTTTGACATTCTCTAATGGTCCAATAATTGTTCATCCTTGATATATATATTAAGCTGTAGATTTATTTTATAAACATGATTTTCAATCAAAATAGAGGAAACAAGTAAACATATAATTCTTTCATAGTAAACTTTCAAAATTCCTCTTTATTATCAACAAATTAATCTCGAGCCAGGGTGAGACAGTAGAAACTTTAATAAGTTCAAGACAACAACACCAACATGCGCAAATCATGCCGAGGTCGACGGCCCGCTCCAATAGAAATTTAAACTGTGCACTGCTGAGGGTCGAGCGGCCCGAACCAATAGATGCATCTATTTAATCTGCCGAGGCGTTCGGCCCTTTCCATAAATAAACACATACCCTGCTCGCGAATCATGCATGCGACGCAGGTACACATAAGAATACATGCTCAATCAGTCAAATAAGAACTTATCGGGGAATATTTATTCAAATAAAACCAATTCTCCTTTAACAATTTAAGAAATGAAGTTTAATC
>MU693449.1:158563-183349 GCA_026770625.1 Nicotiana glauca
CCTCAAACTTTGCACACAAGTCATATTTGACATTACGGACCTACTCCAACTTTCAAAATTAGATTCCGACCTCGATATCAAAAAGTCAACCTCCGATCAAACTTCTCAAAAACCTTCAAATTCTAACTTTAGCCAAATTGCTCCAAGAGGACCTACGGACCTCCGAATTCACTTCTGATCGCGCTCCCAACTCTAGAATAACCATACGGAGATGTTACCAGACTCGGAATCCGAATTGGACATTGATAACACTGAAATGCACTTCAAGCCAAACATAAGAAATTCCTTCTAAAATACTAACTTCCACAATAGGCACCAAAACACTCTCGGGTTATCCAAAACCCAATCCCAGCATACGCACAAGTTTGAAATCATCATATGAACCTGCTGGAACCTTCAGATCCTGATTCCGAGGTCGTTTACTCAAAATTCCAATCCTAGTTCATTCTTTCAACTTTAAGCTTCTCAAATGAGAATTTTCATCTAAATTTAACCCCGATCTTCCTGAATTTAAATTCCGACCATGCAAAAAAGTCACAATTCCTAAAATGAATGGGGGAGGGGTCACCATTTATGAATCGCGAACGCGACACTAGGTCCGCGAAGGCGAGGGCGAGCTATAGCTTCGCGAATGCGAAGGCCAGAAAACATGATCCATTGCGAACGCGTGAGGTTTGTCGTGAATGCATAGAATTAATTCGCCTAGTCATTTTTAAGCTTCAAAAATAGAACGCAAACAGGATTTCATAAAATTTCACAAACTCTTTCTTCTCCAAAGTTCTAGGGCGATTTTTGAAGCATTCTTTCACCACAATCTCTTGGGATAAGTAATCTCTAACTAGTTTCTTCCATTTTCATCAGCATCTAATGAATTTCTAGGCCTAAAACATATGATTGAGGGTAGAAATTAGGTATTTGGTAGAGTTAGGGCTTTTTGATTTTTCTTTATTTAGACCTTGTTTTGGGGTCGAATCTGAAAAAAAATTATATATACAAGTTCGTGCATGAATGGGTGATTTGATTTTGGTCCGAACCTCGTGTTTTGACCAAGCGGGCCCGGGGTTGATTTTTGATTTTTTGGAAAAAATGATGGAAAAGTTATAATTAGGCGTTGGGTTCACATTTTTTAGCATTTAGTGATGTATTGAAGTTATTTATGTATAGATACAATTAATTTGGAGCCGAATTCGAAAGGAAAGGCGGTTATTGAGGATTGAATTGGCCGTGGAAGTTTGAGGTAAGTGTTTTGTCTAACCTTAGCTTGAGGGATTAGGAGTAGAGTCATATTTGCTATGTCTTTCTTATGGAGTATGATGTATAGGCATGGTGACGAGTATCTATACATTGGCATCAAGCATGACCGTGAGTCTTAAATTGATATTGTTGTATTCTTGAATAATACTACAGTTGCAATAGTGAGTAGATCTGTGGTATTGAGCGAAGGCTTGGCTTATTTTCGTAGAAGTTCTTTATGAGTTAGAAACGGTGATAATAGAGATGATTAGAAGTTGAAGTGAGATTGGTTATAGTTGGTTCTCCCTTGCCGGGACGAATATACTTGCACTATTGAGTTCCCTTGCCGGGATAGAGTATTTCATGGTTAATTCTTTGCCGGGATTTTTGTTATGATTAGTGTAAACTGTATATTTGGAATGGGTTTCGCGCCGCAATATTTTTATTAATGTATACATATATGGATCGGGTTGCACGCCGCAACATATATTATATTGGATCGGGTTGCACGCTGCAACAGATATATTATGTCATATTGGATCGAGGTGCATGCAACAACAGACACTATATTTGATCGAGTTGCACACCGCAATAATTATATATATATATATATATATATATATATATATATATATATATATATATATATATACACACACACATATGGATTGGGTTGCGCACCGTAACAGTAATGTTATTATATTGTTTTAGATACTATACTGTTCCTTCATATTTATTTAGTTTCTGCTAAATTGAACTGTTTCCCCGAGGTATGTATCCCCTCCCTTTTAAGTGCTCATTACTTATTTATTTTTCTGCAATATATTATATATTCGCACAAGTTTATCTGGAGTCTGGTCCTAGCCTCGTCACTACTTCACCGGGGTTAGGCTAGACACTTACTAGCACATGGGGTCGGTTGTGCTGATACTACACTCTGTGCTCTTTTGCACAGATCCAGGTATCGGAGCAACATACGGGGCACAGCAGTAGTTCGGAAGCCAGCCGTCAGTCCATGAGATCCCGAGGTAGTCTTGCAGGCGTCTGCAGGCCCGGCATCTCTTCTACCTATTTTGATGCACTATTTCCTCTTGTATGCGAGACAGATTTTATTTTCTTATTTCAGACATTTGTGTGTAGCACTCTTATATAGTCCGTGAATGTTGTGGCACCAGTTCTTGGCAGAGGCTGATGTTCTAAATGTCAATACCACACAAGAGGAGGGGTGATTTGTGTGGTACACAATTTTCATTCTAGAAGAACTTGGTTCTTCTAAGTGTACTTTCTACTACTGATTGCGAAATTAAAAGTACATAAAATAAACAACACAGAGATTTTTACATGGAAAACGCCTGGCTCAAACTCAGTAGGATTTTCCCAAACTTCCACTAAAATCACTGAGCCAAAACAGCATTTAAAAAACTCTTGTAAACCTAAGGATTAAACTCTAATCCCATTGTGGCACACAACCTCAACTGTTGCGACAACTTCAAGTTAACTCTAACTTGAATACTCAAAGTACCTAATACAATTGCTTCTATGAAAGCTGAAAGGTACAAGTTTAAATCACCTACTACAATTGAACTAGAATAAAAGAAAGACTCAATCGAATTGGTTCTTCTATCTTGTCCAAGTAGCTTCAGGAATGCACATTTCAATCTTACATAAATTGCTTGCAAATTTGCCTCGCTCTTTTGCTCCCAATTTAGTTTAATTTCTGCGTTTGTGCAATACCTGTAAAAGAGAACAATCACTGTTATTTAATGAGTTAGTAATTAGAGTTTGTTTAAGACTCAATTGCTAATCTTCCATCGAAGTTGAGTCCTTGAACAACACGAACTCCAACCCTATCCTTTATCCGGATTTTTTTCTCTTCTTATAAGGAGACTTTCACTCCTTATCCAATATGCAACCTTTTCGATCAGTTTAGGAGACATTGCTGCTTGATCACTAAGACTTATCTCCTTCACGTGCATCTCACGTGTATAGGTTGATAAACACTGTGCTCTTATGATCGACCTAGTCCATGACTGAGTTCATTTGTCATTCTTCAAAACTTCACCTGAACTTGCGCTAACAAATTCCCCCTTTTTTATGATGATAAACTTTGTTCTTTTACTGATCAAAGAATCTATAAGAACTCAGCTTAACCATCAACACGTAACTTAGAGTTTTAACCGATCATCAAGGACAAGATTTTATTAGGTTATAAATATCACATTATTCAAAATAAAGAGTAAAGTACAATATCTCTTCTCCCTTTGGCATCATCGAAAACTTTCATACACAATGTGAATCCCAGATTTTAATAATTACTTATGGCCACTGAAGCAACTACAAGTGAAAACATGATTCAAAATATCAATAATCAATAGACATAGTTAAACTATTTTAAGATAAGAATTTGCAAAGAACAAGAGAAATAACATTTATCATTGATAAGGATATGTTTCCACAAACAAACCACAAAAAGAAAGAAAAAACTTCCAAAACATGAGCAAAAAACTGAAATATCCCTAAATCGGGTCACTGGGGGATACTAGACTGGATCTAAAGACAAGTGTTGGAAGGCCTAAGGCTTGGAAGAACTAGAGGGTTGAGATTCGAGAAGGTTTAGCATATTCTGAAGCATTCCATCACTCTTCTCCTTTTCTTTTGCTAGCTCAGTTCTAAGGCCATCTCTCTCAATCTCCAATTTAGCCACACGTGCCTTAAGCCTAGCAATTTCATCATTCTTAGTTCTACACTCCTGAACCAAGGCCCTAACCTTGTTGTTGATGGGTATCTTCATAGATGAACCAGGCTCAACTGGGTTGGCATTGACTGGATAGTCACAAGCTAGAAGAGTCTTGATGCCAAAATATTCCTTACTTGATGACATCTCCCATTTCTTCAAAGGCACATTCAGCTTGTCCAGAATAGTAGTCAATATGAAACCATATAGAGTGGCATGAGCCTTGGAGCCATTGATGACCCTATCTAGTAATTTGACAATAAAAGCAGGCCAATTGATCTACATTCTTCTCACAAGGCACTCCATAAGAACCAGGTCCATGTAGTTGGTATTGTGCCTTCTCTCCTGTCTGGGCAGTAGACACTTGTTGAAAAACTCAAACAATACCTTGTGCTCAGGTCTCATCTCACTTTTCTGTACAAACCTGGCTTTAGGCACATCTTCAGCAGCTTTAGCATCACAGAAATTTCTCGTGATTTGAAGAGCAGTAGGGAGAGAATCCAGATATGGCCACCTTTGCCTTGTATAATAATCATACCCTTCATTAGGTATGTCCAGAATCTTACCTAGTTTGAGTGCATCAAACTCCACTTTTACTCCTTTTACCAGGCTAATGACTACCCCATTCTTTACAGTGGCATTTGCCATAAACTCAATCAGTTCTTTCCTGGCCAGCCTTCAATCCATTGCAAGGACCATGTCCTTCCACCCTTGTGCAGTATGAGCATCCACCAACCTCGTCATTCTTGGTTCACCCAAGTCTCTCAGCAACTTGCCTTTCAAAAATTTTCTTCTGCCAAAGCTGGCAAACCTGTCTTGTTCTTTCTCAGATTCCTCCTCTTCTTCTTCACCAGTCCATTTTTCATCTTCCTCCGTAATTTTCACCTGCTTGCCTTTCACTGCAGATCTTGTTCTTTTGGCTATAGAGGGTTCAGCAGGTACCGGTACAGAGGAAGACTTCTTTGAAGAAGACTTGGACCTTTTAGGCTTGGGTATAGGAACCTCTTCAGTTTTTCCCCTTTCTTGATGGACCAGTTCCATCTCCTCTTCTTCTTCTGCTACCTCTGAGCTTTCTACAACCGTGGCTTTTCCCTTTTCCTTCTTCTTCTTCCTGCTTTCTTCCAGAGCTTTCTGTAACTCTGCTTCACTTTGTTTGACCCTGCTTCTAATAGCTCTTCCTTTAGGCACTGAAGGGACAGTGGGTTTTGGGGATGAAGTTTTGCTTTTCTTGATTGGCTTAGAAGCAGTTGGAGCCTTTTTCTGAAGAAGGTTTGTGCTTCTTTGGATCATAGCTCGCCCCAACCCTTTTCAGAAGGGCAGCTAGGGCTTCCTCAACTGATGAAATAGGTTCTTCTTGTTGCTTGCTTAGATGATCAAGCCCTTCAGCCACCTCCCCAGAACCACTTCTCCCTGACTTGATGCCAATTTCTTCAATACTTCCACAGATAGCAAGAACCTTTTCCTTTCCATTTACCCTCTCATCACCTCTTGCTCCCTCTCTCTCTCTCTCTTTTCCTTTCTTTTTACCTCCACTCCTACTTGATTAAGCCACCTTTACATCTTTAATAGGACCAACTAGAACAAACCTATTTTCAGTGTTTTCAACCAAAGAAGAAAATACCACACAAGAACTTACCTCACCAGGGGTTTCTTGAATTTTCTCAGTGTCAGAAGACCCATGTTTTTCACCTTCACTGGCAGAATAAAAGCTTCAAACTTAGAGCTGGAGTCAGATTCGTGAGCAGGGCTTTCTTTCTTTTGGCTAGCCTTCAATCTCTCATTTAGAACTTTTCTCAGGGCTCCAGATGCTACAGTTTTGCTAGCCAACATTTTCTGCCTACGAAACCTAGGTTTTGGGGATTCACTAGGAGGAGTAGATGAGGATGTATTAAAGGGGAATGCTGGTGGAGGAGTGCCAGGATTATCTTGGGAGTTAGACACAGTTCTTCGTTTATGGAAGGGTTTTGGAAATTTCTGAGAAGAAAGGCGATTTGGGATTTCTGGAGAGGAAAATCAATTAGAACTGGAAATATAATTTTTGATAGTTATGGAATTATGAAAAAGAGGTGTGGTGTGTATTTAAAGGCAATTAGTCATAAGTGCAGTAACGGCAGCTTTTTCAGGGGTCAATTAGAGGTCTAATCAAGGTGTAATTCCAGTCTCTTAGTAATCATTAGGCATCGCTAGATTTTAGGCAAAAATCTCGGTTTTTAGAGTTCTAGGAGAATGGAACTAATTCAATGCTCAACGGATAGAATTTCTGGGAATTTGACAAATGTAGGACTTCTGCTCATGATTGGATAATTATTCTTTCTAATTGTGCAGAGTATAGAAAACATACCTGAGCTTTCATATGATACATACTGATGAACCAGGTTCGTCATATAGAATTCTCTTGAACATGCCTTACATGCCATAATAGAAAAACTTTGTAAGAGATCGGTGAGTTATATATACACATGTCACAGGAGTGTACTAATTAAAGTATGAAATTGAGTAAGAATTGATCTAGATATTTACAAAAAGTTAGAACTCCTAACCAAATAATTTTTTTTTCATAGTGCATTTTGAACTGGACCTATTAGGTGATCTTAATCATCCCTAATTCCAACATGTTCCTCTCAAAGTTTTCTCTACTCAGTGCTTTAGTGAAAATGTCAGCTATTTGTTTATGAGTAGCACATAATTCTATTGAAATCAATCCTTTCTCATAATTATCTCTTAAGAAGTGGTGTCTAACATCTAGGTGCTTAGTCCTCTTATGATGAACAGGGCTCTTTGTCATACTTATAGCACTAGTGTTATCACAGAATACTGGAATACATCCCACTTCAATTCCAAAATCTACCAACTGTTGTTTGATCCATAGAAATTGAGAACAACAAGAAGCAGCAACAACATACTCAGCTTCGGCAGTAGATAGGGCCACTGAATTTTGCTTTTCGGTAGCCCATGACACAAGACATGAACCAAGGAAGTGTGCCATACCTGAGGTGCTCTTCCTATCCACTAGAAAACCTACATATCAGCATCAGCATATCCAACTAAATTGAAATTGCTACATTTGGGATACCAAAGACACAGATCAGTGGTGCCTTTCAGATATCTTAATATCCTCTTGAAAGTAGTCAAGTAAGACTCTTTTGGATTTTCTTGAAAATGAGCATAAATACCTATACTGAAAACAATGTCAGGTCTACTGTCAGTAAGATACAGGAGTGAACCAATCATACCCCTATACAACTTTTGATCAACTGATGAACCAGGTTTATCAACATCTAATTTAGTGGCAGTTGCAATGGGTGTGTCTATTTCTTTAGATTCCTATATTTTAAACTTTTTGATTAGCTCTTTTGTATACTTCTGCAGATTTATCATGGTTCCATTGGACTTTGTTTGATATGCAAGCCTAAGAAGAAGCTAAGCTCACCCATAATGCTCATTTCAAACTCACTCCCCATTAATTTTGCAAAGTCTTTACTTAGCTTATCAGTGGTGGCCCCAAAGATTATGTCATCGACTTATATTTGTGCAACAAGTAGATCCTTTCCTTTTTCTCTTAAGAATAAGGTACTATCGATTTTACCTCTTTTGTACCCATGCTCCAGCAGGAATTTGGACAATCTTTCATACCATGCTCTTGGGGCCTGCTTGAGTCCATAGAGAGCCTTATCTAATTTGTACACATACTCAGGACATTCCTTGCTTTCAAACCCTGGAGGTTGTTTTACAAACACTTCTTCTTTCAGGTAGCCATTTAAGAAGGCACTTTTAACATCCATTTGATAAAGAGTGAATTCCAAGTGAGCTGCAAAGGCTATAAGAAGTCTGATGGCATCTAGTCTTGCAACTGGTGCAAACGTCTCATCATAGTCTATGCCCTCCTCTTGGCTATAACCTTGGACCACTAATCTTGCCTTATTTCTTGTAACTATTCCATATCCATCAAGTTTGTTTCTGAAGACCCATTTTGTACCAATGATTGATCGATCCTTGGGTCTTGGAACTAGATGCCAAACTTGACTTCTTTCAAACTGGTTGAGTTCATCCTGCGTTGCATTCACCCAATTTGCATCCTGCAAAGCCTCAACAACATTTTTAGGTTCAATGATAGATTGAAAAGCATCAAAGTAGATAGATTCTTTAGTTGTGATCTAGTTTTAACTCTAGATGTTGGATTAGTGATAATGTTCTTAATGGGATGAGAACTTTGATACTTGTGAGGTTTCACAACCAACTAATTTCTGCTAGATATTTCTCCCATGTTTTGTTGCTGAGGAACAGGGTCATGAACAGGTTCCTTTAAGGGATTTATTTCAATTCCTCTTTGATTAGTTCCTCCTGTCAGGTTGCCCTGTATGGAAGAACCTGTTCCATCACCTGTCCCTTCTGTTGGTGCCACTTTGACATGAGCTGATGCTTCAATCAAGTCGTTTACCAATCCAATGGCTTCATCTTCATGTTCCTGTCTCTCGAAAGAATGTTAGTTTCATCAAATACTGCATGCACACTTTCTTCTACACACAAAGTTCTTTTGTTAAACACTTTATATGCTTTGCTATGTGAAGAATATCCCAAGAATACTCCCTCATCACTTCTGGGATCAAACTTACCTAGGGAGTCTTTTCCATTGTTGTGCACATAGAACATACAACCAAATGCCCTAAGATGGGATATATTTGGTTTTCTCCCTTTAAGTAACTCATAGGGAGTCTTCTCTACAAGAGGTCTGGTCATGCATCTATTGATTATGTAACATGCAGTGTTTACAGCCTCTGCCCAGAAGCTGTGAGCCAGTTTACTAGAAAGTAGCATGGTCCTAGCCATTTCCTCAAGGGTCTTGTTCTTTCTTTCAACTACTCCATTTTTTGCTGAGGAGTCCTAGGGGCAGAGAAGTTATGATCTATACCATTTTCATCATATTATTCAGCAAACTTTGCATTTTCAAATTCAGTTCCATGATCAGACCTAATGGATGCAAGTTGATTTCCTAACTGTTTCTGAGTTTTTCTAACAAAAGTAGTAAACGTATCAAATGTTTCATCTTTAGATGTTATAAATAGTACCCAGGTAAATCTAGAATAATCATCAACAAGTACCATTACATATTTCTTTCCACCTCTGCTCATTCTTCTCATTGGACCACAAAGATCCATATGAACCAGTTCCAATGACTTGGACATGCTTACAATTTTATTGGTTTTGAATGATGATCTTACCTGCTTCCCCATTGCACATGCCTCACAAACTTTGTCTTCCTTGAACTTGATGTTGGTAACCCTATCACCAAGTCCTTGGAGACTAATTTGTTTAGCTGATTCAGACTGGCATGAACAAGTCTTTTGTGCCACGGGAGGGGATCATTAACCAACATACTTAGGCAAGTGAGATCATTTTCTGACAGAGTGGACAAATCTACAATGTAAATATTGTTAACTCTTTTTCCCTTCAAAACAATCTTGTCAGTGGTAAGGTTAATCACAAAGCACTTGGTAGGGGTGAAAGCTACAAGATTACCTCTGTCACACAGTTGTGACATACTTATTAGGCTATATTTCAAGCCATCTATCAAGTAGACATTCTCTATGGAATGAGAATCTGTCTTACCTACCTTTCCAACCCCAATGATCTCACCTTTCTTTCCATTACCAAAGGAGACATTACCTCCTTTTAAGTTCTCAAGTGAAAGGAACTGGTCCTTGTTCCCAGTCATATGTTTTGAGCAGTCACTATCCATATACCATATTTGGCTGCTTCCTTTTACTTGGACCTACAAAACAAATCAGGGGTTAGTCTTAGGAACCCAAACTAGTTTGGGTCACTTTCTATGGGCAAAGGGATAAATCAGATTTCTTCTAGCCCACCCAGGTAGCTTATTCTTTTCTTGAACAAAATTTTTGTTCTTTTGACTGGCCTTTTCTTTTGCATTGCATTCATTTTTGTAATGACCAGTCTTGCCACAGTGGGTGCAGATCTTATTCTCAAGAAGTGTGAGGTACTTGCTTTTAGGGTCCCATTTTGGTGCTTGAGTCCCATAGCCAAGTCCTCTTTTATTGCTGTTGTGATGCTCTTGCAACCAAGAAAGTGCATCAGAATTCTTGTTCTATTTGCAAGTTCTATCTAGTTCATGTTTCACCTTTCCTAGATCTTCTCTTAAGACTTTTATCAATTCATCCTTCTTATACAATTCATCATTCATTTTTCCTAAGTTTTCTCCTAGAGTGAGATAGGTGAGATCAACTTTCTTCTTTCCTGTTCCTAGTTTTAGTTTTAGATTTTCAGACCTAAGTTCTAGGACACTAGTGTCAAGTTCAAGAACCTGGTTCTTCAACTCCGCATTTTTGCAATCACTCTCATTAGCCCTAGACTCTAGACTTTTGCATTTTACTTTTAGGATCACACATTCCCTAGATAGATCTTCCTTTTCATTGTTGATTATTTCAGACTCATCAATGAAGTCTAGTAACAACTCAGATAAAATCTCTTTAGATAGAAATTTAATCTTGTCTTTGGGATGAAGAATAATTACCTCTTGTTCGTCATCTGATTCTCCAATAGCCATAAGAGCCAGTTTTATGGGAAAGCAAAATTAGGTTCAAGAGATTTAAGTTCATTACTCTGACAAATTAGGTTCAATACACTGACAAATTAGGTTCAATACTCTTCAAGATTTTCTCAACCTTGGCTTCTTTAAGGATAATTCTTCCAAGAGATTTAAGTTCATTTGTCAGTGTATTGAACCTAGTATACATCTCTTGGATAGTTTCTCCTTCCTTCATAGTAAAATTCTCATATTGAGAATACAATAGTGTTCCTCTGGACCTCTTCACTTGAGGTGTTCCTTCATGAGCCACTTGCAGGGTATCCCAGATTTCCTTAGTAGTGGTACAGCTTTGAATTCTACTATACTCATCTGGACCTAGTCCACACACAAGTCATTTCTTGGCCTTAGCATTTTTCTCCCACTTCTTCAGGTCTTTAACAGTGCAGTCAGCTCTTGTCTTTGGCACATCCTCTCCTTCAGCATTCTTCTTTGTAGTTGCTAGAAGACCATCAGTGACTATGTCCCGGAGTTCATAGTCTTCTCCTATGATGTGATCCCTCATCCCGTTCTTCCACCATGAATAGTACTGGCCATTGAAGAGTGGAGGAATAGCAGTGGTTGCCCTTCCCAGTTCCCAGGTGGTGCACTCATGTTGATCTTTTCCTAAGGTGTTAGCCACTTCAAGGATAACTCACTCTGATACCAATTGATGTTCTAAACTTCAATACCATACAAGAGGGGGGTGATTTGTGTGGTACCCAATTTTCACTCTAGAAGAACCTGGTTCTTCTAGGTGAACTTTCTACTACTGATTGCGGAATTAAAAGTAAATAAAATAAAGAACACGAACCTTTTTATTTGGAAAACACCTGGCTCAAAAGGTGAAAAAACCACAACCTACTGCTCAGTAGGATTTTCCCAAACTTCCACTAAAATCACTTAGCCAAAATAGCATTTACAAAACTCTTGTAAACCTAAGGATTAAACTCTAATCCCGTTGTGGCACACAGCCTCAACTTTTGCGACAACTTCAAGTTAACTCTAACTTGAATGCTCAAAGTACCTAATACAATTGTTTCTATGAAAGCTGAAAGGTACAAGTTTAAATCACCTACTATAATTGAACTAGAATAAATGAAAGACACAATGGAATTGGTTCTTCTATCTTGTCTAAGTAGCTTCAGAAATGCACACTTGAATCTCACATAAATTGCTTGCAAAATTGCCTCGCTCTTTTTCTCTCAATTTAGTTTAACTTCTGCGTTTGTGCAATACCTATAAAAGAGAACAATCACTGTTATTTAATGAGTTAGTAATTAGAATTTGATTAAGACTCAATTGATGATCTTCCATCAAAGTTGAGTCCTTGAACAACACAAACTCCAACCCTATCATTTATCCGGATTGTGTTCTCTTCTCATAAGGAGACTTTCACTCCTTATCCAATATGCAACCTTTTCGATCAGTTCAGGAGATATTGCTGCTTGATCACTGAGACTTATCTCCTTCACGTGCATCTCACATGTGTAGGTTGATAAAAAATGTGCCTTACATGATAGACCTGGTCCATGACTGAGTTCATTTGTCATTATTCAAAACTTCACCTGAACTTGGGCCAATAGAGGAATATGTGGATTTTCCTTGTTACTTTGCTTAATTGCGTTTAAGTCTTCTGTTAAATTACAAATTTCGCTATTGTTTAATTATTTACTTCCTGTCAATTAAAGTGGTAAAAATGGATTTAAAATAAAAGTAGTTATGGATTATAAATGTGTGGCTTGCCTAGCTTCTACGAGTAGGTGCCATCACGACCCCCGAAGGTGGGAAATTCGGATCGTGAGAAGTTGGTGTGAGCACGTGATTTTTGCCCTATGTGAATTACTCCCACAAAATCAAAACAAAATAACTGTTTTCATTGTTTGCAATCTTGTAAAATTTTTTGGCATTTTTTCGTCAATTGTTTACATATATTTGTGTGCATATTTAATTCTATTAATGCATCAAAAAAATACAAAAATATGGCATCTACATTTAGGATTTAATTTTACAATTAGGATTAATTAATAATTAGGTTTTTACAAAAAAATGCAAAATTTACAAAAAATAACGCATTTTTTGCATTTTTAGTGTTTAATGTCTAATTATGTGATTTTCTTTTAATTTGGTATTTAATTATGTGTAATAATTATTATTTTGAGTTAATTAGTATTTTTAAGTTAATTTGGGCTTTATGATTTAAATTTAGGATTTTAGTTTTAATTTTTGAAAAAAAAAAGAAAGAGAAGAAAAGAAAAGGAATTAATGAAAAGAGAAGGGAAATAAAGAGGACCCGGATTTTGGCCAAAACCTTCAAGGCCAAACGAAAACCCATCCCATTACCCGTCCAAACCCCATCAAAATCGGCCCAGACTCGCCCCAACCCAATCCGTCTCTTTGCTTGACCAAACGACGTCGTTTGGGTTCAATTGATCCAAGACGTTGAATTAACTCGATCAAACGGTCAAAATGCCACCCCGTTACCCGTTTAACCTATCCGACCCATCTACCCAAGCCCGATCCAATCCCAACTAACTAAAATGACCCTTTTTTACCCCCTAATTAATCTGGACCATCGATTCCCATTGATCGAACGAATCACGTTGATTCCCTCATTTAATATGCCCAAACCCCAAAACCCCCCTTACCCCCTCATAACACCCCCCCCNAGTTAATTAGTATTTTTAAGTTAATTTGGATTTTATGATTTAAATTTAGGATTTTAGTTTTAATTTTGAAAAAAAAAAAGAAAGAAAAGAAAAGAAAAAAAAGGTATTAATAAAAAGAGAAGGAAAATAAAGAGGACCCAGATTTGGGCCAAAACCTTCAAGCCCAAACGAAAACCCATCCCATTACCCGTCCAAACCCAATCAAAATCGGCCCTCTTTGCTTGACCAAACGACGTTGTTTGGGTTCAATTGATCCAAGCCGTTGGATTAACTTGATCAAATGGTCAAAATGCCACCCCGTTACCCGTTTAACCTACCCTACCCCTCTACCCATGCCCGATCCAAGCCCAACTAACTAAAACGACCCTGTTTTGTCCCCCCTGATTAATTTGGACCATCGATTCCCATTGATCCAATGGATCACGTTGATTCCCTCATTTAATATACCCAAACCCCAAAACCCCCTTACCCCCTCAGAAAAACCCCCCCCAGCTCTCATCCCCTTCAGAGACCCAGTGTAACGCCGCCTTATTCTGCCACAAAAAATTGCCTCAGAGCGGTTCCAGTGGTTCAATCCCTCCCAAATTTACACCGTAGGTTCCTCTCCATCTCCCATTCAAAACCCCCAAACCATTTCCTTCAAATCGTAGCTGAATCCTTCGAATATTAGATCAAAGAATCAACCCCGAACCTTAACTTACCCAATCAGCCCCAAAATAACACCAAATGACCACTAGACCTCCCCTAACCCAAATCCCATGAAGGTTTCCCTCGAATCTGGTTGAAATATGGCGAATATTAAATCCAAATTCCTAATTCTAAAAGTCAAAACTAAATTCAAGATTGGTGGTGATTTTAGAGTCGGTTTCGTTGTGTAATGGTGTTAATCGCTTGTTTTTGACAAAGAACAAGTGACTAACATCATTTGGCGATGAAATCGAAAAATCTGGGTACCAAGTTGTCCAGTTGAGTCGGTAAGCATCATTGTATGCTTTCTCTTTTATTTTTATTTTTTACCTCTGCCTCTTCTTATTTTTATTCTTTGAACAATTTTAGTTAAGATTTGAATTAGGTTTGATTTGAAATTATTAACTATCTGATTGTTTGTAACGACCCGACCGGTCGTTTTGAGTCCTGGCGCTTCGTTCAGCAATCAGAGGCCATGAGCAGCTTCATTTCAGGTATTATCATATGTACGCGTGGTCAGAATTGAATTTCGGGAAGTTCAGGGTCGATTAGGAAAGAGGATTCTCATTTCGGAAGCTTAAAGTTGAAAGAATGAACTAGGATTGTAATTTTGAGTAAACAACCTCGGAATCAGGATCTGAAGGTTCTAGCAGGTTTTTATGATGATTTCAAACTTGGGAGTATGCCCGGTTCGGGTTTTGGATAACCTGGGAGTGTTTTGGTGTCTATCGTGGAAGTTAGCATTTTAGAAGAAATTTCATAAATTTGGCTTGAAGTGCGTTTCGGTATTATCGATGTCCGTTTGGGATTCCGAGACTGTGAATAGCTTTGTATGGTGATTCTGGAGTTGGGAGCACGATCGGAAGTGAATTCGGAGGTCCGTAGGTCATTTTGGAGCCATTTGACTAAAGATTAGAAATTTTGAATGTTTTTGAGAAGTTTGACTGGAGGTGGACTTTTTGATATCGGGGTTGGAATCTAATTCCAAAAGTTGTAGTAGGCCCGTAATGTCAAATATGACTTGTGCCCAAAATTTGAGCTCAATCGGACGTGATTTGATAGGTTTAAGCATCGAAAGTAGAAGTTGGAAGTTCTAAAGTTCATAAAGCTTCGATTGGGGGTTGATTCATATTTTAGCATTGTTTGATGTAATTTGAGGCCTCGAGTAAGTCTGTAATGTGTTTTAGGATTGGACGGTAAGTTTGGTTGAGGTCCCGAGGGCCTCGGGTGGATTCTGGGTGGTTAACGGATCGAAAATGGGATTTTTGGAAGGTTGAGGATTTGCTGGTTGATGTCATAATCGCACTTGCGGAAGAGGGGCCGTAGGTGCGGAGCCGTAGAAGCGGCTAGAAAGGCGCAGGTGCGGATTTTGGTCAAAGGCTTGAGGACCGCAATGCGGTCAAGGTTTTGCAGACGCGGGACAGCATCTGCGGAGAGGAAATCGAAGAAGCGGAAGAGGGCATCTTGGAGAGGACCGCAGATGCGATCAGAGTTCCACAAAAGCAGGACCCCATCTGCGGGAGGCACGTCGCAGAAGCGAAAAGGGGTGGCCCAGGGGAGAACACAAATGCGGCATTTCAACCGCACCTGCGGAACCGTAGAAGCGATCAATGAACCGCAGGTGCGGAAATAGCTGGAGGCAGAAGGTTGTTTTAAACTTGGGGTTTGGTCATTATTCTCCCATTTTTCACTTGGAATGGGCGATTTTGGGGAGCTTCAAGAGGGAATTTTGGTCATCAATGACAAGGTAAGATATCCCCACCTATTATGAGTTAAATACATCAATTATGTATGGATTTAAGTATGAATTGTGTAGAAACAAACTTGGGGTTTTGAAGGAAAAATCTAGAAATTATATTCTTGGAATTTAACCACGATATTGACTATGGAATTTAGTGAAAATTATATATTTGAGTTCTTAAGGTCATGGATAATCTTTATTTTCAAAAAATTTCGGATTCCGGGCATGTGAGCTCGAGGGCGTTTTGGTTAACTTTTCGATCAGAGTTAGGAATTGCTATAAATTAGATTGTAATGAATAATTGAGCATATATTAATTGATTTGCGTAACTGTTGGCTAGTTTTGGAGCGTGGTGCATCAAGTAGATTCTTCGGAAGGGAGTGGAATGCCGGTTATGGATCTTCGGAGTGAGGAGAGTCTCCTTTCTAACCTTGTAAGAGGGAATTGTCCACACAAGTGAAATAATTGATCATGTGCTCCTATTTGCGGGGGCTATGTATGCACGAGGTGATGAGAGTCCATGCGTAGCTACTGCTATGCTATTGTTCGGGTAGTTAGGACCCAAAAATATGTTATATTTGGATTATTTATGAACCCATTGATAGCTTGAATTGCTTAAATCACATTGAATTAGTAAGTGAATTTCTAAAAGAATTAAACTTCATTTCTTAAAAATTGTCAAAGGAGAATATGTTTTATTTAGATAAATATTCCCCGATAAGTTCTTAATTGACTGATTGAGCATGCATCTCTATGTGTACCTGCGTCGCATGCATGATTCACGAGCAGGGTAAGTGTTTATTTATTGAACGGGCCGAATGCCTCGGCAGATTAAATAGATGCATCTATAGGTGCATCATCAACCCTCGGCAAGTGCACAGTTTATTTCTGTTGGATCGGGTCGTCGCCTCGGCATGATTTGCGCATGATATATATTGTTGCCTGAGAATTTTAAATGTTGACATTGCCTTTCATGGCTTGATACGAATTGATAATATAATGAAAAGTAAATCTTGGAACCTCCTTATTATTTGAGAAGGTGTTACCTGTTTTCTTGCTCTATGTTATAATTGCTAGATTAATCCATGTTTTCCTAACATCTTCACCATATTATAATTGGACTACTAGTAGTGTCGAAGTTGACCATCTCGTCTCTACTTCTTCGAGATTAGACAGGATACTCATTGAGTACACGTTGTTTATGTACTCATACTACACTTTTGTGCATTTTTATTGCACAGGTATATGTAACCCTAGTGGCCTACCGGGTATAGCAGCGCGGATGATTCTGGGACTAGGTGAGTTGCATAATTCGAGGCAACCCACAGCTAGTATAGTCCCTTTCAGTATATTGTATTTATTTCTTGTCCACTGTATTTTGAACAGATGTTGTATTTTATTTCCTTATCTTTAGATGCTCATGCACTTGTGACACCGGGTTCTGGGAGGATTTTCGAATTATTCAGTATTAAGTCTTTTATCGACTTTATGTTCATTGTGTAAAATTTTTATTATCTAATATTTAACGTATAAGAAAAATGATTTCCGAAAATACTAAAACTGGAATTTAATTATGCATTCTTGGTTGGCTTACCTGACAGCGGCATCCGGCGCCACCACGACCCTTACTAGATTTTGGGTCGCGACATTGTTCTTCTTTAGTTCATGTAATTAATTAGTCATATAGTTAATTTGGATTTTTCAAACCATTCAAATGGTTGCATTCTTCTGATTTTAATCAAATCACTGAATATAAACTTAGGATCAAGAATTAGAAGCCCAAGAAAGGGGTTACTGTCTTATAGGTTTTGAATTGGGTCAACTTGACCCATTTCGGCTTTAGTTTCAGGGTCAGCCTGAGAATTGTTTAATAAAAAGGGGTGTTTACCTACTTAGGAAGATTCCATAACGGTAGGGTTTAATATTTGCACTACTGAACTAATAAAAGAAAAAGATACCAAGTAGTGAATGAATTAAAAAATTAAAAGGGGACTGGTAATGGCTGGCTTAATGCCCTTTTAGGAGCTGGAAACCAGAGAACATGGGAGTCATAATTAAAAAGGTTAAAAAATACAGATGTAAAGGATATACACAGCCTGGAAAGGGGAGGGACAGAATTAAGAAAAGGTAGAATACACCCTAAAAGGGATATACTAAATGATATATAAGGAGGAGGTCTGAAGGTTTAAAAGAGATAGAGAAAACCTTGAAAAACACACAGATACATTGAGAGATAATACAGATAGATACACAAGAAAGAGTCAAAAAAAGAGAAGTGAGGAAAAACTGAAACTACTACTGTTCCATTGCAATTTTCTGCCCTGAATCTTAAAATTTTACATTCTTAAACAGTTCCTGATTTTTTTTAGTTTGAAGAATAATCTAAATTGGTTTCTGAACGTATTGATCCAAGTGTTTCTATTCAAGTACTGTTACATTGATTCATCCGGGATTATTCACTGCTTTTCTGGTTAAATCTGGGCTATTTTGTTGCTTAGTTACTGTTGAATCTTACCCTCATTCATTCTCATTTCCAGGTATTACTCAGCCTTATGGACATTATCTAGATGTATTTGAAGTTTGGAATTGGAATTTGAAATGGAATGATCATGATAAGTCTTATTCTTGTTGTCTAGTATCATTTATATTTATAATGTTCAGTCCTCAAAATATTTCAATTAGCTTAATGAATCAATTTATTATGGTGTGTATAAGTAGGACTGTACTGTGAATTGTGAAATTTAGGAATGTTTGATGTTGTTAAACACACGTTGAGTTGTAGCTGATTTTCACGCTTGATTGTCCTTGGCCTTTGTTTGGTCTTTAGATTTCAGGTTTATTGCTGATAGATTGGTATGCAATGATAACTTGGTGTGTTCCAGTTGAGTTATTGATTTGAAGTTCTGATTATATGTTGCTTCCATGATTAATGTCCATCTCCAATGTTGTTGATGCTTTACTTCCTCTCTTATTCTCACGTGATTGCCTTTGGATTCTTAATATTATGAGTAGCAGTAGATTTGATGAGATGTTAATACTAATATTCTAATAGCAGAAGGTATGAAAGTATAATTGAAGAACAATGAAATCTGTTGGATTTAAGCTCTTCTGTCATTTTTTCACGAAATGTTGGATTGCTTTGTTCGATGTCTGATACTTAAAACATTTTGAATAGAATCTCGTTAATATTTTGGGTCAAGTCACGTGTTATATACAATCGTTGGGTTAGTGCATTAGCTTGTTTTAATATTGATTCAGATTTTTCTTCTTTTTTTTTTGTGGTTTCGATGCAAAAATGAAGTTAAATTTTGAGAATGATTGTAGAACCCTATCACTGACATGTAATAACAGTAACTTTTCCATCAATTAGTAAGATCTTACTAGCAATATAAATTTCAGAGGAAGGGATGAGCAATTGATCATAATCAGTTAATCATGACTTTTAATTGCCAAGCTCCACACAGTTTATCAATCTAGCAACTAATGGTTTGCTTTCTGGAAATCCTGTTGGTTAGTTACATACACTAAATAGAGTGTTGTGTATTGTTATGTTAAAATTCAAGTTTGTTCATACTATTTAGTATTAAAGTTCTTTAACCTATTCAAGTTTGTTCATACTATTTAGTATTAAAGTTCTTTAACCTCTGAATAAGTATTGGTTTGTAGACACATTCCTTTGCGTAATACATAATATGGCTGGGAGCATGCATTAATTTACTAGTGAATTTGTAGCTTTCAAATTGTATTTACTAACTTGTGTGCGGAGAATCTTTATTAGCTATTAGGAGAACTAATCAACTTATGAACATCTGTAGTTTGTTTTAATTGAGAATAACCCCTTTGGAATAATTTAAGGCGTTCCATGACAAATAAAATCTCCAATTGCAATGCCCTCGTGTAATAAATCTTGTTTATCCTTAGAAATCGAGGCGTGTTGTTTTTAATTCCATGGCCCTCGCAAAGCACAAACACGTAGTTTCTTTAGGCGCGTATTTTAATAATCTACCTTCCTAAACTAGGGTGCACATTTATGTGACCCATATCCAAATCTCAACAAATGTTAAAATATTTCAAAAAACCGTGGGTGCATTTATGTGACGTGATTCGATACGTGTTTTAATAACGCTGTAATTTTCTCTAAACAAAAAGTGAATAAAAGCGGTTAAAATTAAAATTTTCTCATAGGTTCATAATTGTTTAAAAGCAGATAATTAAGCTGAATATAACAGTTGAGCGACCGTGCTAGAACCACGAAACTCGGGAATGCCTAACACCTTCTCCCGGGTTAACAGAATTCCTTACCCGAATTTCTGGTTCGCGGACTGTAATACAGAGTCAACCTTTTCCTCGATTCGGGATTTGAACTGGTGACTTTGGACACCATAAATCTCCCAAGTGGCGACTCTAATCTTTAATAAATATAATCCCGCTTCGATTGTCCTTTAATTGAAAAAACTCCCTTTATTATACCCTTTCTGGGGGTGTAGGTGAAAAAAGAGGTGTGACAGCTCTAGCGACTCTGCTGGGGAGAAGAACCCAGAACTTTTGGTTCAGGGTATTATTAGTTACTTAGCATACTGGTAACCCATATCGGGTTCAACTATTTTGAAAAAAAATAAATAAATTAGGAGTAAATAAATGTCGTAGTTTTGCCATAAGTAAAGGTAATGTCATTCTTGTCCAAAATAGCCAAATGTCCCCAAAAGGACGCTGGAAAACCGTTTTTGCGAGAACAGCCGCCTTTGGTCATTTCTCAAATTTTTTGGCCGGTTAGCAAATACAGCCTTTAAATCTTCTTTGAAGTGCTGAAAGGCCGTATTGACAAAACCGGATATTTTATGAAAATTTTTGAGAAACAGTGATGATTTTTTTTAAAAAAAATCTGTATTTCTCAGTTAGAGTTTGTTAGTCTATTTTTAGGCTATATTGCTATTTTGATGTTAGAGTCTTTTAGAGTCCGTTAATCTTGTAATAAAAGGTGTTGTTGTAATAAACACATTTTTCTTTTATGGAAAATTTTTAAAAAAAATCCAATTTTTTTTCATTTTTGCACTTATCCTCATGAACTACATTCGACCTGATTCCTTTAAGAATACGTAGGCAGCCTCACGGTTCGCTCCCATCAAAATAAAATCCAAAAGTCCCCAAGCAAAGAAACTGAGGCAGAAATTGTGGTTGTTGTAAGAAATCTGATTCTGAAAGTTGTAATTTTGAACCCATTTAAATTGTTTTGAGCCTTTTGATACCCTTTCTTTCTAACCCCATCCAAAAGGCCCCATTACGGTCCAGATAAAGACCTTTCGATCAGTCTTCGAGAGATGCCAAGGTGAGCAAGTAGAGGTGAATCATATCAAGGGCAACACTTCGGCCCAAACAAGGGAAATAAAAAATGAGAGAGTCTTATTGATGAAAGCCCTAACGGGTACCGCAAGGCGATGAAAGTTGAGGAAAACCAAAAATGAGAGTCTTATTGGTGAAAACCTTCACAGGCACCATAAGGCGACGGTGAGTTGAGAGAAAGACTAAAATGAGAGAGGCTTGATGGCGAAAACCCTTTAGGCACTACAAGTCGAATAAGGATTGTAAATCAGGTTGGATAAGCGAAGCATTGAAGCCAAGTTTCACGGCAAAAAGGTACGACAAGAGCTGAACATCGGATTTGCTTAATAGAATAGGCCGCAGGTGCATGTCATGGTCATTAGAGTTGGTATCCACATCTGATAGGTTTCTACTTTGTAGTTTTCTTGTTAGGAATCATCTCTTTGCATTGTCCTCTACTCT
Source organism: Nicotiana glauca (assembly GCA_026770625.1). Lineage (NCBI taxonomy): Eukaryota > Viridiplantae > Streptophyta > Magnoliopsida > Solanales > Solanaceae > Nicotiana > Nicotiana glauca. The sequence continues at coordinate 179,989 of MU693449.1, forward strand.
GTTCCTTTTGTCTTGTTTACTTCCTCTTGCTAAGTCTGTTTGGTCAGAACAAGTGAGAAATGACTTCAAAATTTGCCACCATCTTTCCAATTGCACAAAACGGGATCTGGTTAGCACATCAAAGCTTCATACGTCCAGAAAGAACAACAAGCGCACTGAGCTAGTAACAATCAACATGCTATGGGATTCGTGTGAAATACAAAGGCTTGGTATATATCAATTCATGGACAATGCATCAGAAGGAGGGCAAGGGTGAACATATCAAAGGTATTTTCTGTGATAAGATTAACAAAAAGGGTGGTAAACCAATGACAAGCAAGATCTTCCAAGAAGAAATCCAATTTATCATGGCTAGCGATGGAGTAACAGACCTCAAGGCCAGGGTCAGTGGTTTAAGTCAAGAAGGAATAGCATATGCACCGAGTGGGTGGCATTTGACGTGCTTTGAAATTCATGTGAAACACAAAGGTTTGGAAAATATTGGTTTATGAGTAATGCAACAGATAGTGGATATTGGTTTGAATGGAGAAGAGGTATTTTCTGTGATAAGATTGACAAAAAGGGTGGATCAGTGACAAGAAAGATATTCCAAGCAAAAATCAAAGGTTATAGACCTCAAGGCCAATGCCAGTGGTTTAAATCAAGAAAGAGCAACATGAGCACTGAAGTTTGGTAACAATCAATATGCTTTGGGGATCACATGAAACACAAAGGTTTGGTAGGTGTCGGTCTAGGAGCAATGCAACAGATAGAAGGTATTGAGTTCGAACGAAGAGAGTTATTTTCTGGGTTAAGGCTTACAAAGGAAGTGGTTAGTCAAGGAACAAGCAGGGTCTTCGAATGGACATCAATTATCATGTCAAGTGAAGGAGCAACAGACTTCTAGGCCAAGGCCAGTAGTTTAAGTCAAGAAAGAATAGCATACACACAGAGTGGGAGGCAATGGACGTGATTCGGGATTCATGTGAGACACAAAAGTCGGGTAGATGCCAGTTCATGAGCAATGCAACAATTAGAGGATATTGGGTCTAAATAGAGAAAAGGTATTTCAGTGATACGGATGACAGAGAAAGTTGTTAGTCAAGGAACAAGCAAGGTCTTCGAGTGGAAATCAGTTATCATGGGAGATATATTGTCACGACCCGAATTTCCCACCATCGGGATCGTGATGGCGCCTTCTCGTGGTAGCTAGGCAAGCCAACTTATTTACCCTTTCATTACTAGAAAATTTCTTTAACAGTTTACAGCATCAACATAGTACCTAAAATTTAATAAGAACAATAGCGGAACTCTAATTTTTAAATACAAATCAAAACACGGAATAGTCAGTCATATCATCTACCCAAGATTTGGTGTCACAATACTCACGAACTACTAAGAATATACTAAATACAATGGTCTGAAAGAAATATATAAGTTGTCTGTCTCGAAAACAATGAGGCAACAGTCTAAAAGAGAACATAAAGAAGAGACGCCGGGCCTGTAGACGCCTGCAAGACTACCTCGATCTTATGAAAATAAAGGCTTGCTCCCGTACAAATGCTGCTGGTTTAAATCAGGAAAGAGCAACATGAGCACTGAAGTTTGGTAACAATCAATATGCTTTGGGGATCACATGAAACACAAAGGTTTAGTAGGTGTCGGTCCAGGAGCAATGCAACAGATAGAAGGTATTGAGTTCGAACGAAGAGAGTTATTTTCTGGGTTAAGGCTTACAAAGGAAGTGGTTAGTCAAGGAACAAGCAGGGTCTTCGAATGGACATCAATTATCATGTCAAGTGAAGGAGCAACAGACTCCTAGGCCAAGGCCAGTAGTTTAAGTCAAGAAAGAATAGCATACACACGGAGTGGGAGGCAATGGACGTGATTCGGGATTCATGTGAGACACAAAAGTCGGGTACATGCCAGTTCATGAGCAATGCAACAATTAGAGGATATTGGGTCTAAATAGAGAAAAGGTATTTCAGTGATACGGATGACAGAGAAAGTTGTTAGTCAAGGAACAAGCAAGGTCTTCGAGTGGAAATCAGTTATCATGGGAGATATATTGTCACGACCCGAATTTCCCACCATCGGGATCGTGATGGTGCCTACTCGTGGTAGCTAGAAGAGCCAACTTATTTACCCTTTCATTACTAGACAATTTCTTTAACAGTTTACTGTATCAATATAGTACCTGAAATTTAATAAGAACAATAGCGGAAGTCTAATTTTTAAATATGAATCAAAACGCGGAACAGTCAATCATAGCCTCTGCCCAAGATTTGGTGTCACAGTACTCACGAACTACTAAGAATATACTAAATACAATGGTCTGAAAGAAATATATAAGATGTCTATCTCGAAAATAATGAGGCAACAGTCTAAAAGAGAACATAAAGAAGAGACACTGGGCCTGCAGACGCCTGCAAGACTACCTCGGTCTCGTGAAAATGAAGGCTTGTTCCCGTACTAATGCTGCTGCTGCTCCTCAAAGCCTGGACCTCTGCAAAAATGCACAAAAGTGTAGCATCAGCACAACCGACCCCATGTGCTAGTAAGTGTCTAGCCTAACACCGACGAAGCAGTGACGAGGCTAGACTGGACACCACATAAACCTGTGCAGTTATAAATATACAACAGAAATCGTATACAAGGAAATTAACAACATGGGAGGGGGAAACATGCTATGGGGAGATACAATATTAACATTAATCCCGAGTACAAACTAAAGCAGCTAGATTCACAATGAACAAGGAATCAATACTCAATACAAACACATGGTATCAACTACTGTTGCGGCGTGCAACCCGCTCTACAAATACCACAGTTACAGAGTGCGACCCGCTCCACAAATATCATTGTTGCGGCGTGTAACCCGCTCCACAAATACCACTATTGCAGTGTGCAACCCGCTCCACAAATACCACTATTGCGGCGTGCAACCCGACCCATAATGACCACTGTTGCGGCGTGCAACCCCACCCTTATCATTGTTCATATATCATTGTTGCGGCGCACAACCCGGTCCTCAATATCATTTAACAGTCTGACATCTGAAGTAACAGTCACAACTAAGGGACATAAAAATAAGCAAATATTTGACAAAATCCCGGCAAGGGAAAGAATCCAACAAGTTCAACCAAACGTTCCGGCAAGGGAATAATCAACAACGCTTTCTTTTTCTTACTTTTCTTATCTCATAACCCACTCTACTATTTTGAGCCAACGCTTAAAGGAATCAAGTAATCATATCATCGTTCACATGTTATTCACAACATATAGGAATCCTCCAATAATCACGGAGTTCACAACCAAGCCATGATAATCACATTATAAGGACTTACGGTCATGCTAGACACCAATGTATAGATACTCGTCA